>JARKHS020007636.1:0-74931 GCA_030143305.2 Amblyomma americanum
TCGGAAGCGGTGAGCTTTTGCATTCATGAAGAAATTTCCGCGGCGAACGTTTTGTGCCGACTACTCTAAAAGGCACGAACAGAAAATTGAAAAAGGACGTAATATTCGCAGTGTAAAGACACCCAATGTCGCTGCTCTCAAAAAAGTTTTACTTTTCGAAGAAGCTCTCCGAGTACGAGAAAGTGACTTCATCTGTCAGAATTGCTACCGTCGGTTAAAGGAAGACATAGATAATATGCAGGTAGAGTCAACCGAAACATCTGAAGAATCCCGCCCTGGGGAAAAAAATTGTAGAAAATTTAAACTCAAGTGTCAGCCTTACATCCGAAATCTCGCCCCTAAAGCCACCGAGCACTCTAAAAAAAGACCTCAGACTTTCCTATGCAAAGCGAAAGCAGGAATAGGCGGTAAGAGCTATGGTGACGAAAATCCGATCGGGGATACAGGCAGCATATATCATCCCAGCGACTTCGCGTGCGTCAGAAGAAAACTGTGCGCAATGCAGCAGCTGGGAAGACAACCTACATGCAGCCTACAATAGGTGTACGTCCTTTCAAGAGCGTTGCCAGCTGTTGACACTGCTACCGCGCAACCTAACCGTGAAATATGGGCAGGAAGTTATTCCAGGGGCAATGAGGTAGGTTATCCAAAAATCGAAGAAGATGGTGGATGAAGAAGGCGTATGATCAACACAGGAGAGATATACAATATGTAAACTACAACAGGAAGATATTACCACCGTTTTAGAATATTACACCATAGATGAACTCGATTGCTCTAGGCAGACTCCGAACAAAAAGGTTGTTGTGAGAATCGAAAAGGAGGGAGAGAAAGAATGGATACCTAAACGCTTCATGACGTGGTCCTTGCGAGAAACATTCCGTCTCTACAAGCCAGCTTACTCTGCCTCTCAGGTTGGCCTCACAAAATTCATATCCTTGCATCCTAAGTCGGTGAAATGCTCGCCACAGTGGCAAGTGTGTGTTTGCGTGTGCTGTGCAAACTGTCAGTTGTGCCTCGTGGTAGTGCAGAACGCTCCCGCAAGGTCGCTTTCTCCCGAAGATATGCAGTCTCTGCGTATGCCAGGAACCTACTGCGTCATGTTTCCTCGGGAATTGTGAGCACTGTCCACAAGATGGCATTTTCACTTTGGAAATGGTGTTGATTGCTTCATGGGAATATGGTGAGCTAGTTAAAAAAAAATACTCTGACGGCTTCATCACGTATGAGAGAATTTCTAAGAATAACCATGAAATAGATTCCTCACAACTATCTTAGATCTGTGCAAGCAAGAGCAATACATGAAGAAAAACACAGCTGCAAGAGAGGTGAAATTGTTTTGCATTTCGATTTCGCCGAAAACTAGACAGTTGTGCTTCCACATGCAGTACAAGCGTGCCATTGGCAGAAAAAGCAGGTCACCGTATTTACCTGTGTTGTCACTTAAAAAAAAATCGACCCAGAACTAAGCCGTTATTTCCGACGATATGTCTCATGATTCACCTCATGCATGCTTGGCTCTGTCGAAAATCAAGGCACACCTCGAGGACAACGCGCTAATCTACACCAACATAACATATATGAGTGACAGGGCTTGCCGCTGGACCTTTTTAGGAAAAATTAAATTGACGTCATCCCTGTGGCACTCGTACCGCTCGGTGAAGGAATGATAAAGATGAAAACCTCTAAGGTTCTTCAGGAGGAGCTAAGGTCTCCCACTACCCACTGCCTCCAGATCTCTGAGGTGCGACCGTTAGGCCGTAGTGTCATTGTTGTCAAGTCCTCTGACATTGGTTGCGTCACAGACCTTCTCCAGTGCAAAATGTTTCAGTCATTAGCGGTGAAAGCATTCATCCCTGAACAGCTCGCATGCTCCAAAGGTATTGTTCGTGGAGTGGACCCAGCATCTTCCCCACAAGAAATACTGAAGGAGTTTCAGGATGCAGGTGTGGGGGTTCTTTCTGTATACCGGTGCCGTAGAGAATTAAATGGTGTGCGTGTAGCGACAGACACAGTTATAACTACTTTTGCTGACTCCTCCTGTCCTTCTGAGCTCAAGGTCTGGCCAATAGTGTATCGTGTGGATTCTCTGCAACCCCGTCCACTTCAATGCACCAACTGTTGGCGGTTTGGTCACAGTGGCAAAGCGTGTAAATCGGTGACCCGCTGCCGTGTTTGTGGAGAAGGGCCTTCGGATCACAGCTGCTCCTCTGATCAGCCCCAGTCTTGCCTCTGCAAGTGTAACCACTCAGCTGATGATCCCAACTGCTCGAAGCGAGCTGACGAACAAAGCCTGCTAGATATAATTCAAGCGAGGCGATGCTCGAGAGCAGATGCGTATGCAATCCTGGATCGGAAGAATAATACATATGCCAGCCGTGCCCGAAGCTCTGTTGCAGATATAGAGTCAAGTTTGACTACTTCGATAGCGTCCTCAGTAGAACAGGCTCGTTCTGTGGTGGTCGAGCGAATGCTGTGCAACTTCACCGAGGCTTTATCTAAACTTGTTGCAAGCCTGTCTCTGCCTTCTCAATCATCTGTTTCGGCGCCGACGCCTGCATCGCTCCTAAATTTTGCTGCTAGTAATAGTGACTCCATGTCGCCTCCTGACGCATCCCAAGTCCCGCCTGCCAACAGCGCTCCTGGCAGTGTCTCTCACGTAGATATCTGTAACACGGATGCCGAAATGCTCTGTCCTTCCCGGAAGCGTCGAGCTTCTTCCTCACCCTCGAAGTCAGCGTTTCCGAAAATCAAAGCAAAGAAAGGACCCCCTAAACTAATCCCCCAGACTGATTTGCTAAAGGAGGCTGTTGCTGCCTCTTTCCTCAGTCAATAATCTTGGCGGGTTTAAAAGTTCTGCAATGAAATTGTCGTTCCGTACTTTCTTCTCTCACGGATCTTGAAATACTTTTTCATAAACATAATCCAGATATTGTGATTTTGCAAGAAACGTGGCTCTCTCCCCTTAAATCATTTTCAATGAAAAAATTTCGTGTTTTCAGGGTAGACCGCATTAATGACAGGGGTGGTGGGTTAATAACTATGATCTCTACAAAAATATGTCACCGGGCATCAATCTCGCCGAAAGTTATGTTCCCTGATTGTGAGTTGTTGGCGTTTGAAATCTCCCTTCCACAGTGCGCCGCAGTAACTATTGCTAACGTCTACTTTCCTGTAGGTGTTCACAGGACAGACTGCAGTACCTTACTGAGCGGAGCAAACAACACAGTCATCGCAGGGGATTTTAATTCGCGCCACAGTGTCTGGGGTAGTCGCTCTGACTCCTGCGGCCAGCTTCTCTGGTCATGGATGTCTATGAATGCCGTGCGCTGCTGCAATTTCGGAGCAGTAACCTTTATGCGTGGAGTTTCTCGTTCAGCCATAGATTTAACATTAGCATATCGTGGGGTTGGAGTATCTGCATGGTCAACAGTAGACTCAGGTACATCTAGTGACCACTTTCCAATAACCTTTACTATTATGTCCTCTCCTATCAGAAAAGGAGGTGCAACCATGAAATTGGTAAATCACATTACGGATAAAAAATTGATATCTGCCTCGCTTCCCTCCATAGATAGCTCAGGTCGAGCAGAAATAGCTCAGCGGGCAATTTCCTTTCTGCAAGATGCTTCTGAGAGCTCTGTATTCTCTGTGTGCGCTACTGCCCCGGCCAGACAGCCGTCTCCTTGGTGGACGGATAAGTGTGAGAGAACTTATCGCCTTAGAAAAGAAGCATGGAAAAGCCTTTCCTATAATCAGAGGCCAGCTAATTGGATAAATTAGAAGTTCTACTCTGCATCTTGCAAATGAGCTGTTAAAAAAGCAAAGGAGAATTATAATCAAAATATAAACACATATATCTCTAAACCTCAGAACAAGAAGGCGCTATATAGATTCATGGCGCAGAATAACAACTCTCCGGCCTCCAACCGCATAACGTCAAGGGTATTGTCTCCGCAGGAAGCTAAGTAACACCTTGAACATATCGCTCAGGGGCTGGATTTACGTTTCCAAGTGCAGAAAACGGAACCTTTGCACACTCTCACCCCCAGCTCGGACTATCCCGAGGTGAACGTGTCGGAACTCCTCCCAATTGTTCCCTCGATGCAGTCTGCTGCCCGGGATCTGGTAGGGTTACTGTGGACATTTTAAAAGATTTAAGCGCAAGACTTTCTAACTCACCTTCTGGATATTGTAAATACGTCATTGGAAAACTCTTGGATTCCTTACAGTTGGAAAATTGCGAAAATAATTTTACTGTTGAGAAATGCAGAGAAGGGATTCCATTTAGACAATATTCGGCTGATTGCTTTAACCTCAAATTTAGTAAAGCTAATAGAAAGAGTAGTACACAGTCGCCTCACAGAGCATGTTCATCACATCAACGGCCTCAGCTCCGCACAGATTGGCTTTCATCGCGGTTGTTCCATATGGTCCGCGCATGTGGATCTCGAAAGCCGAATACGACTATCAATGCGCAAGAGAGAAGTTGCGGCCTTGGTGACACTTGATGTTGCTAAAGCCTATGACAGCGTTGAACACACGGTCCTTATTAACAATCTTGCTCAGCTACATCCACCGCACTTCATCTATGCTTAGATTTGTGAATTTTTAAAAGATAGATTTTTCGTCTGTACAGACAGATCTTTCTGTTCTAGTACCTATGTTCAATCAAGAGGTGTGCCGCAATGATCTGTTTTGTCTCCACTGTTTTTCAACATATTGGTTCGGGACATACCCATTCATCCAGACATTGCAGTTTATGTATACGCAGATGATATAGCTTTTTTCGCATCAGCAAAGTATATTCATGCACTATACGAGTGTTTGCAGGCATACCTGAATGCTATTGAAGTCTGGTTGAAACAAATTAATTTATCACTTAATGGCAGCAGATGTGCTGGTATTTCCGCCCGACACTCCTTTGTACATCTCGCTAGTATACCGCTCCACTCCAATTCCGCAGGTGGAGTCGGTTAAATACCTAGGCGTTACTTATGATCAACGCTTGGACTGGCGACACCACATTAAGAATAATGTTATTAAAGGGGAACGTGCTCTGGGCCGGCTGACACGAGTTGGCAATAAAAAGTTTTGCATCCGTCGTGAAATTTTACTGTTGCTCTATAAGGCTTATATGAGACCGATTCTGGAATTTGGTTGTGTCTTGTTCTCTGGTAGCGCCAACTGCAAGCTGCAGCCATTAGCTTTACTGGAAAGGCGTGCCCTACGGCTATGTCTCGGGCTCCCAAAATCAGCTTCAAACGCTGTCCTTTATCTGGAAGCCCGTATCTCCGATCTCTTTTCCCGCTTCCAGCTTCTAACAGTGCGTACTTTCCTCAGGTCCTTTGACGCGGCCCCCGGTGTTCGTAGTCCCATTTTTCTATCCCAACCACACCTGTTTTTTACTAATAATTGGCAACGCTATCAGCTTCCGCAAGTTAGGTTCATGCAGAATATATTAGCCCCGCTTCAGGTTAATCTGATCTCCTTTCAACAAGTTGCAGATAGTCAGGCTGACCCCGTCTTCTTTTGTGACCATATTTTCCCGTCCCATGCGGAACATATGCCCGCAAATATCCTAAATGGCCTCCTTTCTGAGCACCTACAGAATTTTCCTCTTCATACTGTTATCTCCACTGATGCCTCTGGCAGCTGCGAGAAGGCGGCGGTTGGGATATATTCGCAGGAGCTGGCTTGGAGCTATTCCGTTCGTATCCCAGATTATACTCCTATATTCTTCGCAGAGTTTCTGGCCATTGGCTTGGATCTTCTCAAACTTCCTAGGCATGTAGCACGGGTTCTTATTTTTGCCGACTGCCTTTCAGTTCTAGTCTCTCTACAAAATTCTAGGAAATCTTTATTGAATCGTTCGCTTAGGCTTTTTGTTCCGCGCACAGTGCGTGAGATCCACTTTGTCTGGGTACCTGGGCATTCGGGCGTCTATATTAACGAGGTGGCTGATTTATTGGCAAGGTCAGCTCTCAGCTCTCTCCTGTTGTCTATCCCGTCCCTCATCTCATTCTGTTAGAAACTTCACGTTTTCAGCGCTTCCAACATATTTCAGCCAACCTGAGTAGTTCATTGCTCAATACCGTGGATTATAGCCACCTAAAGTTCCCATGGAATATCAGGTTGTGTAAATCAAGGCTTTTGTGAGGTGTCAATGACGCTTCTGCGATGCAGAATCCCTGACCTACACTTGTACTTATGCCGATGTGGGTTCGCTGCGACAAACCTTTGGGTATCATGTGGGAAAGTTGCAACAATAGATCATTTTCTCCTCTCTTGCCGGCGGTTCGCAGTTCAGAGAAAACAGTATTTGGAGGTCCCTCTTTCGAGGTTAGGACTCCCACTGTCTATTCCAGTTATTATTTCGTTCGGTGCGAGCGTAAAGGGATTCCCGTTAAGCAGTGTCTGCGGCTACCTTCATGATTACATAAGTGCAACTGATCGATTACCTTGTCAGCTGTATACAAAATTTTGTCGCATGTCCAAAAATGCTCAATTCTCTTCCTGGTAATTAATATTTCTTTAATTCATTTGACTGGTTCGATTTTTATATTGATTTAGTCTTCTAACGCCTATTTTTCCCCGCGCGAATACCTCATTGGGATTATCTACTGAACCTAGGGCAATCCCCCTGCGTGAGAAAACTCCATGCTTACTAAGAAGAAGAAGAAGAAGAAGAAGGAGAAAAGAAAAAGAAAAAGAAGAAGAAGAAGAAGAAGAAGACGAAGAGAAGAAGAAGAAGAAGAAGAAGAAGAAGAAGAAGAAGAAGAAGAAGAAGAAGAAGAAGAAGAAGAAGAAGAAGAAGAAGAAGAAGAAGAAGAAGAAGAAGAAGAAGAAGAAGAAGAAGAAGAAGAAGGAAAAGAAGAAGAAGAAGAAGAAGAAGGAGAAGAAAAAGAAAAAGAAGAAGAAGAAGAAGTTCAGACGCTCCCCATGTGGAAGTACGTTCAATCAAATGAGGGCAGTGCATCCTACGTGGTCTCCACCGCTGCTTCGGAATGGAACAGACTGATTTGGTTTGTGCTTCGTGCTGGACAATATACTGTGAGCAAACCGAAATCAACTGCTGCCGTTTATTTCTTGTTACGATTTTCTGAATTGCAATCTGCAGATAAAGTGGCATCCCATTTGTAAATTGCGTCCCGATTAAAACTCCTTCTGATTAAAAACCTTGCAGATAAATCGTGCCCTCAGAAGACGGCGTTTTGTCTCCTGACAGTGCCCTGTAGAACCATTGAACACAGAGGTAAAAAGATGCAGGTACGGAAGCATCGGCTTCACAAACACATTAATATTAATTTTTATACACAAATATTTTTCTAAGAACAGAGAAATGATCTAATATTTCTAAAGAATCAATTACATACCAATGAACATTACGATTAATAAATTAGAGAATACAAAAAACGTTTGACCGCCACCAGCCAGTTCTTGAGACACCAGGTGAAATAGCGAATTTATTCCCATTTTGACATTTTGACGCATTAAGAACGCCGCTAACAAGCTAGTAGAAGCTCTACAAGCATTCAGAATGGTTCGGATATTGTGGTAAATAAACTTTAACCACGTTCAGTGAGTGGTAAAACAAATTTGTGACAGTTACTATTTCTAAGAGGCAGTAATAAGCAATTCTAGATAACAAAAACATGAACTCAGTTTTGTGTCTATTTTCGCGTTTTAAAACAACATAATGCAACACTTTTCTAGTGCCTTAAAACTATCAAGTATTGATGATTATTCAGGCAAATTTTAAGAATATTCGATGATGATGTTTTTTTTTTTAAATCACAAAGTTGTCACTTTTTTGACGTTTTTGAACTTTAGCAAAAGTAGCTGAAAAATACTGAGAAAAAGATTCAGTGGGAGATCTTTACGCATCTTGCCCTAAGGCTGCCCTAAAAAGTGCCTTTTTGCACTGCTTAGGTCCAGAAGCAAAGTTTGCGATTTTTTGCGCAGAAGATTGACACAGCAAGAAAAAGTTCTTTTTATTTGGTCGTATAGTACAAGTTAAAAGAGGTACTGAAAAAATACTGATGTGTGGAAAAAAATTTATTGTGCATGCAGTGAGCTCAAAACTAGCAACTTTGCGAAGTGGCAAAAACGACATTCTCCACCTCTTGCGACATACGATTTTTTTTTCTGAGAAAACTGAAAAGTTTCTAGCAAAATTAAGATTCATTCCTTTGTGCGGACACATTTTCCCATCAGATATAAAAATTTCATTGAAAACAAAAAACGGTCATCGGGCCTCGTTTACCGTTCTTACCCGAACATGCCCAGTCTATTTGCCCACCCTCATCGACGGCTATAGCTAAGTCGTGACAAAATTCAACGAGTTGGGTGGTGCAAGACAGCTCTTTCAAAACCCATGCTGCTCTTTAATTAATAATTTGTTCTCTGTTGAATGGTTGATTTTTGCTGCGTATAAAATTTCTCAAGAGTTTTACGTGCTATTAATGTTACTGATATAGGTCTGTAATTACTGGCATCTTTTCTGGGGCCACCCTTGGGAACAGGTACGACAAAAGCAATTTTCCAATCGCCAGCAGAAATGGCTGCTTCGAGAGAATTGCTGTAAATTAAATAAAGATAATGAGAAATCGGCAGCCAGCCTCTCTTAACACGTTAAGTAATATGCCATAAGGCCCAGCAGCTTGAAATTAGCCAATGTTTTAGCGCGAAATCACTGCTTCACTAGCAATCCTGAAAAGGACGATATTTGTCTGAACCTTCTCAGATACCTGCAGAAGTAAAATAAATATTGCCGCGCCTTGTTTTTGAAGCCACGCCTGCGCGAAGCGATAAGCTTCGCTGGTCACTGCACGAGAGCACTATGCTATCACTCTTTTTTTTAACATGGTGTTTATTACAGTGATGGGATGTTTTATGTAAATTAGCTATTTACAAACATTAAGAAAACAGTGGCAAATCGACATACCGTAGCAACCAAACATGAGGAAAGAGGCAACGCAGAGCATATAACTAATACATCATAATACGTCATACCTAAGCAACAAAGAACTAGAAATATGTGATAGGGTTTTAACGTAGCTCAACCGAGTGCACATGCGAAAGCATGTGTTTACCCTTGTTGGCTAGCGGTTTTGCTTTGCTGGGTCGTCGGCACGTCTGGCGACTATATAAGTTTGATAGTAGTGAAGGGTTTGGTTTATTTATTGGGACGTGGGGAGCGCCGGCGACGACCACTCTTGCACAAGTAATCGATGAAGCAGCGGGGCGAGATGCAGGCTCAGTTCTCCAGCACGAGCGTCAGCCGGCCGCCCCAAGAGCTTCGTCGTCGTTGGCGTCGGCGCATGGTCATCTTCATTCCAGTAGTATTAGTTGGTGAAGACGACGACGTGCAATGCACAGCGCATGATCGTGTTGCAGCTTAACACGAGGCGTGATCGGCTGCGGCGTTAAAACAGTGCACTTGTGCAGTGGCCAGCGATTTTGAACTGCTCGCACCGCTGCAAGTTCGACTGCCAGTCGCGGCAGTATTTATTTGTTATTTTTGATTTTGCCAAGATCACCTTCAAGGTCAAGCTTGACACAAACTCGGTGGGTTGGTCGGACTTCTTGAATTAGTGTCTTAGCCCCAAAAATGCATGGAAGAGCACAACAATTAGAGTGAGTGCCACTCCGGTTCGAACTCGGTCTGGGCATGCAATTCTTTTCGGTGTACAATCATTCTACTGAAGTTGTCTTTTTCAGAAACAACAGATTCAGAATGTCGGTTCATCATGCGTGTTTTTCAGAGGCTGTGTAATCCAATTAATAAGAACATGTCTAAGGGTTTATCAACAAGTGGCAGTCCAGTGAGATATCGTACAGAATGCGTTGTTAAATTAACTCTGTAACCGATCAGGCCTCCTGTTAAATAGCCACACTCTCGCGCTGTGCATTGCACGTCGTCGTATTCATCAACTTCCATCCATGCGCTGAAAGCAGTATTAGTCTCCTACCCCGCAAATCCGCAGGTGGACGTGCAGCGTCTGAGACAGTCAAAAAAAGAAAGGAAACGCGCCTAACTGGCTCCCATCTAGGTCAGTGGACACCTGAATCCCGCTTTAAGCATCGTGTCTGTGGTGGCAGAGAGATTTGCGCTGTGTGCTTTGGCGGAATTGTGGCCCTGGAGCAAAACGCGTTGGCGTTGACAACATTGTTTCTGAAACGCGGCACTGGAGCCCACCAGCGTTCTTTGGGAAAATTGGCAGTGATAATATGCAGTAGTGAACAAAAAGATATGCTATTTACAGTTTTTCGTATAAGTTCAAGATATTGCAGATACAAAAGACCTGTTTGCTATTTCTGAATATATTATGATGCAATCGTGCCTTCTTCCACCAGGAGTGGCCTTCAGTGCATTTTTCATTTCTGTCCTTTCATGGGCGCTCCCCATTGCGCTCAGTTTTCGTCTGTTCTAAATTATTATTAACTTGCTGTCATTCTCAGGTGGCATATATCTTTGGGACGTTAAACCCCCCTAAACCAGACTAAACCTAAACCATCAGGTGCTATATTCTTAGGTTCCATGTATTACTGCATGTTTCTGAAAGCAGTGGGTGGAGCGTGAGTTTAAATAACGTCATCAAGGCTGGGAAAGGGCAATTATCGGCGGCCACAAACTATGGGGTAGAACACCATCAGCTTTCACTCGATTGCGAAGTAGCGCATTCCACACCTCCACACATTTTGAATATGTATAGTTTCAGTAGAAGTTTCTGTTTTTCGATATTCTCAGGAGACACGCCAGAACGACCAACCAAGTTGTCGAGAAAAACAATGTTCGCGGGAGCCCAAAAACTTATGCCTCATGGCACACTTCTCGAATAAAAAAAAAAACTCTATACTGACTGTTATCGTCATTTCATTAGATTACGCCATGTTATCAGGCTCTATTGTAGTTCCATGGACAGTGAGACGTCGTGTGGAATGTGCTGAACAAAAATGACAGAAGCCCAGCTCAAACCCCGCATATCTATGAAAATGATTGTGTTTGAAAGATAATATATACAAGGAACACCTTGTGTAGATAGGTGACGAATAGAAAAGAGTATCTTCATTAGAGGAATCGAAACTATTGTCGTGCAAGAATGGTGGAATTCGTTGTATGCGTCGCCTCAAACGTAATTTATATGGACCTCGTTATCAACTTAAAACATTAAGCCACCAAGGCGGGAGTCTAACGGCGCGGGGCTGATTCTCCGCTCGTGAGCGGAGAATCCTTGATTGAATTCAAGGTACCATGAACGAAGAGGTTGATCGGGGCATTCTTGAAAAGGTTATGCATCCATAGACACGCAAGAACTTCGATATGTGTTTCAACAGAATTACTACCCGAAGCATTCTTCTACGCTTGTGAAAAATTGGTTGAAGAAGAGGACGGTGCACCTTATGGATGTACAATCTGGTCTACTGAGGATATTTCAACTGAATATCTTCGGGTAACCATCGAGCGTTGTCCTATGGAGAAAAAATCAAGCAGGGCTGAGCAAAGAGACCAGAAGCTGCTGCAAAATTAGGAAAACATGGGCTAGACGTTCAATGACAGCTTCCCTGACTCCACGCTTCGGCGGAGTCAGGCAGTGATCGACACAGAAAAATCTTGCGTATGAAGTACTGACGCACAACGTTACTGTGAACAGCCATTCTGAAATTGTTGCCTCATTTTGCAATAATAAAAAAGTCCATAATAACCAATATCTTTACACAACGAAGAAAGCAGTTGTTCAATAAATTTGCTGTGGGAACGAACTGCTGCTTAACATGACGGTAACCATTAGTTGCTGCTGTGTAAAAACTCGGACATTATCGTCCCACCAACATCGTGCGCAAATTTTAGCGCGGTAAAAATAGTTAAATACGAAAACTGAAATATCATATCTTTTTGTTCACTACTGCATATGTGAAAAGAGTGGCAGAATTGGCATTTTCGTTGACAACGTTGCAGACTCCGTTGATATTGAGGAAAGTAAAGGCCCAGAACTGGCTCTCTGGGTGAACTTTAATCGCGCTTTGAAGTACGTGGCGGGGGTGTCCATATCCAAAAAAAAACGTGCTTTCGCACAATATTCCTTCTTTAGCAATGTTAAACCGCGCCGTCGAAAAATTTTTCAAGTTTCTGAGTGACGGTTACACTAAGTTCTGTTGATTGCATTGGTGGGGCATTGTCCACAGGCGGTACGGCATTTAAATGATGCTTTCGGAAACATGCTGAGGTAAGGTAATTATTCATTCAGGCATGTTATTTTTTATTTTGCCTACACAATTTGAGAGGGCCTGACCACTGTGAACGAACTCATTTATTCCTAAGAACTCAGATCCACATCCCCTGATATAAAACAATTTGGGATTGTCTTTAATGGCATTATTAGCATGCAAAAGTAATCGTTTTTCTCCTTTTTAACGCGATAGTGTGAAGAAGCTTGTGTCGTAGAAAATTCGGCGGCGTCGTCGGCGTCGTTCACAGTGAGCGAAAAATCCACGAAAAATTGCCAGTGAAGCAACCTGGGAGGCAGGTGTGCCACCTAGGTCACGTAACCGTATGACGTCATCACAACCTGTCTACCGGATTGTGAGCAAACTGCGCACCGTGGCAGGTAACAGTTAATTAGTGGTCGCGAGAAGTTCCTCGAGAAGAGCAGTGTGGACCGTGCAAACCCCACCGGTGGCAGCACGTACCATCAAAGGGCACACTGACGCATCGTTTAACCGTTGCAGCCAGTGCCTGGAGGGGTATGAAGACTGCAGAGGTCTATGACTGTTAAGTAGAGAATGACGAATTCTGGGTATATAGGCATTAACACTTTAAAGCTACCGCGTCACACCATTAAGGCGGAGCTTAAGTGTCCCCTCCAATTTTTTATGCTTTGTTTGTACTTGATGGTGACCTGAGAAGGTTTGCTGAAGTGACGCACTGATTTGGTCTTTTTGAATGCGCGCAGTGTACGCCTTCTTTTCGAAATAAGCATCAGGATTTCGGTGGTTACCCATGGTTTCCTTCTTTTCTCAAGCGTTGTGGGTTTGGTATTCGGTACAAATATATTTGTGACTTCAAGCAATATTTTTTTTAAAACATAAACCACAACTCATGCGTATCATGGTCTCCAGACAAACATTCAAATACAGGCACGTGGTCAAAGAAGTTTTCGGCCATAATAGAACAATATTATTTAAAAAATTGCTCGTTCTTTCTACACATCTCCTTCAGCGGTATGTCCCATATTTGATATTCGCAATGACAGCAAGGTGGTCATTCATACCCGGGACCACGTTTGCATCTGCAACAAGATTAGGCGAACTACAGAACAAGACATCTAAAATACGATTATCAGGAGTTGGTTTGTCTACATATAGTAGCGGCCCTAAGGCATCAGCTTTATTTTTCACCTCCAAGTTCATGCGACTAGGAAGAAGAGGGGAAGGAGGAGGATGAAAGACAGGGAGGTTAAAAGGAAGAATAACCGGTTTGCTACCCTGCACGGGGGGAAATGGGTGAGGGGATACAAAGATGAAGGAGAAAAGAGAGTAGCAGGAAATTAAAGTCACTATGAAAAGTCACAGCGCTCGATAAAGTCACAGCCTATCGTGCAGGCCAGAAGTTCGCAAGAAGCGGAGCAATGCCTTGGACGCCTTCACCGCCGACGATCGCCGCGGCCAGTGGCCGAGAATCTTTATTTCCGTCAGTAGGCGCGGATCTAGACGCTCCAGTGCACGGCAGATATGCTGCTTTTCGGCGCTGTAGGCAGGGCATTCACAAAGAATGTGGGCTATAGTCTCATCACACTTGCAGACTTGTGTGTGTTCCGTAGTAGTGTTTCTGCATATTATCCAGTTTACATACTGTCGTTGCCAGAAGTGTTCCAATGGTATGAGTTAAGCTTAAGCATAAGCCATCCTGCCAAAGCGGATCGAAATGATTAATGTCATCTCCAAGTAGCAATGTCTGAGCAGAAGCCTTCGAAACTATCTAATGAAAAACTGCGATGCACTCAAGTCTGAACTTGGTAGGCTACGAACCGCTCCGACAGTTAATACAGTTGAACCAGGCAAAACTGCTTTGCAATTATTTTCTGGTATATCATTTTCAACCTCAGTTTATTCGTTCTGAAATAGTCAGATGGCCACTGTGTTGTCTTTTAGGCGATCGAACAAGCGAACAAATGACTTCACTGAAATGAGTGCACTCTTGGCTGTCTACTCCACCTTGGGGGGTTCCCCTAAACATCTGACCAACCCTCTTCTCATGAACGGAAATATATGAATGCTGGATGGCAGCGTGGCCTCTGCATACTAACCCAGTCCTCAGACTGCATGGCGGGGCGCCTTCAGCAATAAATTCCAGTGCTCTGCAATGTTCACGAGAGCGATTGCATCGTCTGAATATTTGTATTGAGCTCTCAAATTACTTTGCTGGTTGACTGTTTACCAAAGGGAGAATTTTCGGCTGCTTGCGATTGCCTAGGGATTTCGCAGAACTCTTCTTGATTTGAAAAATTGCCTGTGGTCGACTGCATACACCAATGATAGACACCTGTACCTGCAGTGACATTTGGTTCGATGTCAAGAGCCATTGTGTTCCGTAGCAGAGTTTCTGCATAGTCAGTACCTCAGCCAATGCCACTTCTCTTATACACGTAGTCTTATTCAGTTTTCATGCTGTCGTTGCCAGAAGTGCTTCAATGGTATCTTTCAGACCAGCGTCGTATAGTTTCTGTTGCTGCAGGCACACAGAAACAAGTTGAGTGCCACTTTCCTGTGATTGAACACAGTGTGACCGGCAAAGGCTAGCTACTGCTTAAAACCCATGTTTACACTTAATTTTTTTAAATAATTCATGATGTATTCCTCGTACGTACATACACCGACCTTCATGAACACCTTCCATATACACTGTCAAACTCACGAAAAATCAACACTTCGATTCTCTTGCAAAAATATGGCGTTTTCCTTACGTTCGATCTTTCTGCCAGGCACCATCTTCGCTACTTATCGTGAAGAAAAGACACCGCTACGCCTTCTGCCGGGTATCGCGCCCGCTTTATTGCGCCGACACCGTAATAGCCGCACGCCGTGAGCTATCACCTTGCCATTCCCAGTCAATCATGTTGGCAAGCCATAAATAAGACCTCGCAGCTGAAAACAAGCCCTGGAACGATTTTCAATCTAAGTGCACTTCCTGCTGGACGAGAAGACCGGATGTTTACATCATGAACTGCACACTGTACACGTGGAGAAACACAGTTCTCAGATGTCGCGCGCAGGCTGAAAGCGGCGCCGGCAAATGGCACAGCCTCACACAACGGCCGGACGACGGGCGAGGCTGCAGCTATCGTGTTTGGATCTCCGGTTACTAAGCGCAGTGCGACGCGCTTGGGGACTACGCGCAAGCTTTATTTGTTAATAATTTTCCCGCAACCATGCTCTTCAACAGATTGTTCACAGCGGCCAAGAGCAGCGCACCGTTGCGCTGGAGCACCGTAGAGCGAGGTACGTGCCTCCCTGGCGGCGCCTGCAGCGTGCATTGCAGTGAAGAGCGAGCGCAGGGGTACAGCACAGATGCTCAATTTAAAGATTATTTTGTAGCGAGAGCTACACTGGGCTACCAGCCTAACATTTCGCGGTGGCCGGGAGAGGCGAGTTGTGGGCATGCGCCGTTACCATGGCCACCGGAGAGGAGCAGCACGTACGGTGTGCGCTTCGCCGTCGCCGCGGCCGCGCGCCCGCTCCACCGTCGGAACGATGCGCGCCGCGCGCTTCGTCGCCGCCTCGTCGCACGCCGCTCTATCATCCGAACCGCGCGTCTCATGCGCAGCATTGCGTATAAAAGGCGGAGGTGTAATGGGCGTCTGTATCACAACGTTTGACATGCATGCAGAGAAGGAGATTTTATTTTGATGTAGGCGGTTTAACTTCCCAAAGCGACTCAGGCTATGAGGGACGCCGTAGTGAAGGGCTCCGGAAATTTCGGCCACCTGGGGCTCTTTAGCGTGCACTGACATCGCACAGTACGCGGGGCAGATAAGGCGCGTCCAACCGCTGCTAAATGGCGGTATAGAAAAGAGAACGTTAACTTTTCCGATCCTGAGGTTGTCGCCAGGCACTTGGCTACTCAACAAAGAGAGAATGAGCGTCAGAAGGCGAAGAGAGCAGCGGATACGTCCGAACAGAGATAGGAACGGCTTGCCAAACGGAGATGCCAGACTGCCGAGCGTAACAGACCGCGCATAGCCGCCGAGATGAAGACCATGGTAGATGGCGCATAGCCGCCGAAATGGAGCCTATATGTCTCTAATTGCTGAACACACAGTGACTACAACAAGCTCAGCCAGGGAAACGTACCTCTCGCAACGCATATCCTGTCGTAGCCGAGCTAAGCCACTGCCAATTTTTTCGCTTAAAACAAAACAGCCTCTTATTAAACTTCTTTAAAAGATTCGCATTGAATGCTCCTATGCAACATACTGTATTTTATATTTTTACTAGGGCCACACCACTATGCAATTTACGGTAAATATACTGCAAAAAGTATTTTCTACTCTCTTAGAATTTTATTTCTCATAAGAATTACGTCCTTTAACGTCCGAAAATTTTTTTCCGGTCCTGCACCTTCTGGGACGATAGAATAAGATTGATCCAATGACTAATGTGAGGAAATAATTTTCTATAAATTTGGAAATCTAATCAATTTGTATTCAATCTTATATTTTACTCATAAAGAATTATATAAAATTCATACAAGGTTGCTAGCGTCCGAAGCACAATGTCCTTCAATTACCTAAAAAAATTCTATAGAGACGCTTAAAGATTTGATTTTCCCCTTTTTATGTTACAATGTGTTTTGCCACCAACTTCAGTGTACTTAAAGGAAGCATGCTTACGCTTCCGTCTTTCTCTCTTTCACAGCTAAACCCTCCTCAGCATTTCATTCCCTTCCTGCCTTCGTTATCACCCTACTTTCATGCTTCGCCGTGCTGTTCGCTTTGCTATAGCTAGCTCTGCCGGTTACGCCGACACCGATGCCGACGTCAACATTATACCTTCAAGCATTATACCTTTTCGATCCAGGCATCGGCATTGTTGTGACGTTTATCCGGTCACCGGACGCACGCGCCCTAACGTTCCTGCGCCTTTACGCCGCATGATCTTCAACAATCTTCACCGCCTATCCCATCACGCCATCAATGCGTCCCACCTTCTAGGCGCGGAGAGTTTCATCAGTTCGTATTAAGGGGAACTCCTGCGCTTCTTGCACCTACAAAGATTTCGTTGCAACTCTCAGGGTAAGTTCTCCGCAGTTTTCTGGTAATATGTGCCAAATTTCGAAGCCGTGTGATGTTTTGTTGCAGCACAAATGAATTTCCAAATTCTCCATTTCGTGCCCTCAATCTGGGCGATTTCTACGGGCAACCTTGCGTGTGTGACGTGACAGCTTGGTACGCTCGTCGATATTCGCTCCGCGTTTGCTGAAGGACAAACTTTCGCGCTTATTTTTGGTCACTTGAGACAAACAATGACCCAGTCTGTCGATTACAGTCGCCAGTTTAGCTAATTAATGCAGAAACGAAAAGTTTTGAGACAGTATCCGTGAAATCACAGGTTTGCAGGTGATGACGTCATAGTTTGTAAAAAAAAAAAACTGATTCCGGTTTTAGTTTCCTGGTTTCTGTTGTTTTAAAATACTCCTACTCAGTATTCTGAAAAACGTTTTTTTTTCTACCGGAGAGAGGAGTTCTAAAGAATGTGATGTGATTATTGCCTTTCAGGAGTGCAAGGTTCATCGCCATATTTCTACCCCTTTCCGCCAACTTTAAGCCGCTGGACTCCCAAACTGCCGGTATTCACGTAGACCTGGTAGGATATCTGCCTTCATCGAATGTTTTCCGGTATATCCTGACCATCATTGATCGTACTGTGCCCTGGCCGGAAGCCACTCCGATAGCGGTCACCACTCGCGGATACGGTTGCCTCCGCGTTCATTTGCACTACGGCTTGCTTACGTAAGCCAACGGTTTGGTCAAAAGGTTGCAGTCAGATGAAGGCGTCACTCATAGCATACAACCTCCCTGAGCACTGAACCACTTCCTTGTTAGTCGTCCCTTTATGTCTCCGTACGGCCATCGAAGAGGACATCGGATGTGCCTCTTCTCGCATCGTCTACGGCACATCGTTATGCTTACCGGCCGATCTGCTACGCACACACCTCCTGTCATCGTCACCCTTCCTTTCCCTGCCTTCCCTTAAGTTTAAGGTCTCGCATCACCACCTCTCCGATACGCACACGCCAGTCCAAGCTACCCTTTGTTTACCACGCACTGAACGACAGTGCCTCCATTTTCTCGCGCGTGGACTGTGCTCGCCGTTGGCTCCATCCATTCTATAATGGTCCCCGTCTTGTCGTTGCACGAGGCGACAAACATTTACGCAGCGCATAAACGCTCGCGACATTGTCATCTCTCTCGACCGTCTCAAGCCTGCTTGCATTGAAGACAACACGCTCTCTTCCCCAACTGCCCTCTCATTTATCTTCTCAGCCCTTCACACCACGCCCTCTTTCTGCTCGCCCTCACCTCGCCAGGAGAGCACACTGGGACGACACCGTCTCTGTAGGAGAAGGCACTGTGGTGGCGCGTCAGCGCCGTGCACGTTGCAGCGATCAAGTCGACGAAGGCGCGCGAAGCGTCTGGAATAACGCAGTTTGCGTGCAGCTCTCGCAGAAGCAACATCTTCAGCAGAACAAATTGCGTCAGTGGACTGTGCTAAATGAGGCGACTTAGAAGCACTGTGGGCGACGATCAATTACAGCCATATGTCTTTATTCTAAAGTGCTGTAACCGCAGTGCTCCGAACAGTAATGCTGATTTTTTTCGATAGCTTGTTCAATTGTGTCGAAGATGTCGAAGCCAAATTTCCTAATTCTCATGCGTTTCTTGGCAGCGACGTTAATTTTCCTGTGTTAAGGTGGAAGACAACTGTGAAGAAACTGTTAAAGATAGAACGCCATCTGAACCCTGTGGCTTTCTTGATGCTCCCGAGACTGTTTCTTCTGTTAATTGTTTACGATTTCACGCCATTATAAGATGGTTATTAGAGAGTGTTCCTCCCACGTTTCAAAATTGTTTTTAATTTCGCAAGGGCAAATCACGATGAGATCAACATGACCATGGAAGCATTTTTGCCTTCCTATATCAAAAAAATTTCTTAGCTGCTCAGCTGGATAAAATTGGGCAGTTCTGAAAGAGGATATTCACGAACTGAATGAAGGTGAGGAAGACGAAGACGTTGTTCGATCGCCTGTCGCCTCATCTCTGTTTATTTAGCTAACTTTTCCTAATTTACCTAGTTTTATTTGATTATTCGAGGACAGCAGCATCTTCAAAGGGGTACTGTCCCTACGGGAAGAGTACGGCTGCTCCGGCGCCGGCAAGCCTAAAGGGACCACGCCATACAAAGGAGGCTGGCCATGAGGCGGCCATAGCTTCCCAGGCTGTGGAGCGACCAGAACATGGACTCGACCACCCGTCCAGCGAGACCTCATCGCTTAGTGGGGCTGAGTCAACGATCGTGGACGGTGACGAGTCAGTGGCCGATATGGCTGACGTGGACAACGAGGGCTTCAAGTTGGTGAGTCATCGCAAGCAACGAACTGTAGGGATTCCGGTAGTGGTTGAGCCCACAGAAAAGGGGGTTGATTTAAGAGAGAAGAATCCCATCTTACTTTTCGCGGCCATTCAATCACTGCTGGGATCAGCTCCGATCTGAAGTCGGTTCACCATGCACGGGGCTCTTCAGCTGGATGTCTCGACGGAAGAGGAGGTTGACAAGCTCCTGCAAAGCTCTCAGATTTTTGGCATCAAAGTTAACGTGCGGTTGCCCCATTCCTGCTTGAAGAACACCTGTGTTATTAAGGGTGTACCAAAGTGGTATTCAGAACGCGACCTACTTGATTATCTGAAACCACAAGGTGTGCTGCACGTGAAACGACTTGTGCGTCGTGTGGAGTCTCCAGAAAAAGAATGGGCTGCGAAACCTACCAACTCTATCGTGTTGACATTCGCTCCCAACTCAGAGCGCCCCGAAAAAATTGATCTGGGATTCACAAAACACACAGTTGCAGATTTCACTGAAGCTCCTCCACGGTGTTTTAGATGCCAACGGTTTGGGCACGTGTCCAAAGTTTGCACAAAGGATCGACGCTGTAGCGGTGCGGAGGCGACCACGACTTTAAAACCTGCAGGGCAGATTTTGCTTGCGCCAATTGCGGTGGCGATCATCCAGCGAGTTTCGGAGGCTGCCCCTTCCGTGTGAGCGCTCTGCACCGTCGGATGTCCTTTATTGCTGGTCCAAAAACCCCACCGACTTAGACGCCTGTCCCAGGATTAGACGAGTTCCCAGTATTGGAGTCTGATGTTGTTGCGTTGCCCAACAATGTCCCTAAGAGACCTGAGTCCAGCAAGACGCCAAGGCCCAGTGCGCGCGAGTCGACTGTTCGACCTCCAGCAAAAAGTGTCAATGTTCCTGAGCGGCCGGATCACAGCCAGACTCCACGGCAAGGGGGACCCTCATATGCACAAGTGACAAAAAAACCAGCTACTGCGGCCAAGAGTGTGTCCCCGTCGGCATCTTTTGTCGATGTAGTAAGTGAGTGCGTTGCGCAAAATAAGGAGCTCAAGAATCTAGGTATGTCTGACCTTCATGTTTTGTTTGGGGCCCTGCGTTCACATGTTCAAGCGATGGCGCCTGGTAACCTGAATAACTTCCTACAGCTGGTGCTTTCTTTTGAGTCCCTAATTTCCACCTTCGCAGCAAACCTCCTTGCGAACTAATATGGATGTGGCTAAACCTCGTGGATCTCATATGCACCGAAAAGTGCCGTTTATATTGCAGTGGAACTGCGCTGGGATTTTAAGTCGGTTAGCTGGACTAAAACTATTCTTGAAAGAGACTTGTGTTCCAGTATTGGCCCTGTCAGAAGCTAGCCTGCCAAGCGGGAGATGTTTGACTGGATATGTCGCCCATAAAAACTGCAGCAGAAAGTCATTTCCTGCAGGAAGTGCTGCGCTTTACATAAGAAGAGAAATTCCACGTGTTCCTTTAAGCGTTGCCGATCTTTGCACGGATGACATTGAGGTAGCGGCTGTGAGAATGCAACTCGGCTCTCGAACCCTTTCTATTGCATCCGTGTACGTGTCTCCGCGGAAGAAGGTAGCATTAGATTTGTTTCTACAGCAGCTCTGCGACCGCTGCCCAGCACCTAGAATCATCTGCGGTGATTTCAATGCCCATCATGCTGTTTGGGGTGACAGGAACACGGATTCCCGTGGACGCAAACTTGTAGAGGTTATTGACAGTTTGGACCAGTGTGTTGCCAATGACGGAAGCCCCACTTTTTTCCGGCCTCCAGCCTCAGCGACAGCTATAGACCTGACACTGCATTCACCTTACTTCCGCGTGAGTTGGTCAACAGCGCCTGACCACATGGGAAGTGATCAGTATCCGATCTTTGTGTTTGCTGCCGACTTTCGTATGCATGGTCCTAAAATTAGCAACGTGCTCAACTGGGACAAGTACAGAAAGCACGTAGAACGTGCTTCTGGTGATGTTGTTGACAAAATTATTTCTAGTAAGCTAGCAGCAACTACGGTGGTCAATTTACCTGATCATTTTCCGGCCCCGGATTTAAAACTCAGGAACCTTTGCGCAGCGAGAAGAAGGGCGGAGCGCCTACTCGTGCGGAAGAAGGACGACAGGCAACTGAAGACGACCTTCAATAGGCTGAATTCTGCTATTAGACGGCACACGAACAAGCTGTACAGGTCGCAATGGGCCTCATTTTGTGCTAGTTTGACTGTGTTCTCACCGATAACGAGAATATGGCAGTTATTGGCAGCCTTGCTGGAGAATCTCGCCCTTCGAAGCCTTTTGAAGCTCTTCCAATACGCAAGGAAAAACCTATTCCGTGCTTGGCAGAGGAATTTGCAGACGCACTCGTACGCGCTGATTCTGAAATAGATATATATTCACCACCTGCTTCCTCCAGGTCTATAATGGACGTCCCGTTCACGCTTCGTGAGCTTCAGACTGCGCTCAGTGGCCTGCGGCGCCGGTGTTCAACAGGTCACGACGTCATCACCAATCAAATGCTGAATAATCTGCCCTTGCAACTCAGAAAGGAGCTCCTCAACTTCATCAATCGAGTTTGGGAGACTGGCGATGTTCGTCCGCCATGGAAGGTGGCACATGTAGTTCCGGTACTGAAGCTTGGCAAAGACATGACAGACCTTGCCTGTGCAGCTAAGTTGATGGAGAAGCTGGTAAATGAACGCTTATCATGGTGGCTTGAGGACAGCAAGGCACTGCCATCATGTATGACAGGATTCCGCCGAGGTCTTAGTGCCCACGATAGCGTCTTAGACTTGATCAGTCACACTGAACACCAGAGAGTTTTCGGCCTTTCCACCTTAGTCATTTTTATTGATGTTCCCAAAGCTTACGACAGCGTGCTTCAGAGCTCAATTCTAAACAGTTTGCAAGGCATGGGCATACAGGGCCATATGTTAAGATTCATTTACAAGTTTATTAGTGATCGCGCGGTTCATGTACGGTTAGGGAGTACGTTAAGCACCGAAAGGGTTCACAATTTCACCAGCGCTGCGACTAGGAACAAGAACAGAGAAGGAAGACAAGGACAAGCGCTACTAACAACTCCTTGTCTTCCTTCTCTGTTCTTGTTCCTAGTCGCAGCGCTGGTGAAATTGTGAATATGTACCAACTAGCTCAAACCACCATTTTGCTACCGAAAGGGTTCTATCACGAGGTGTGCCTCAAGGAAGTGTTCTTTCCCCCACGCTCGTAACGCCGTAATGGCTGGCCTACGCGATTCGTTGAAAAAAAGTTGCAGGCAAGTGCGTATGTCACTTTATGCTGACGACATCTGTATTTGGATTACTGGCTACCAACACAAGCGATTAGCCCTGATAGCTCGACAGGCTATACTTTCGGCACAAGCTTACCTTCAAGGTGTGGGGTTGTCTCTGTCAGTGGACAAATCCGGCTTTATTCTGTTTCCAGATGTAAGAAGACGTCAAGCGCGGTTGAAGATAGACCTCGGTCACTCTTGCATCCGTCAATTCAACCACGCGCGTTTCCTGGGCGTCATTATTGACTCCCGTCTACAGTGGCGAAAAGCTGTAGACGCGATTGTTTCATCTATATCTTCTCGTCTCAATGTGATCCGTATAATTGCACGTGAGCAATGGGGAAACCATCCTTCAATGGTCAAACTTCATGAAGCGCTGGTGGTCAGCCGGATAATGTATCAATTACCT
Organism: Amblyomma americanum; assembly: GCA_030143305.2. NCBI lineage: Eukaryota > Metazoa > Arthropoda > Arachnida > Ixodida > Ixodidae > Amblyomma > Amblyomma americanum. Next base: position 23,340 of record JARKHS020007636.1, read on the forward strand.
TTAATTTCCCCCTCGGCATCACAACTTGAGCGTCTCGAAGTTGTCCACAGAAAGGGCCTAAGAAGAGCCATTGGAGTTCCCCAGGCGGCTGCGAATAAGGCAGTACTTCATGAGTCCCTATGGAAACCTCTTAGCCTTATCGCTTCTCAGAGGCTATTAATGCACCCTGACCGCTTAGGGGAGACGGTAGCTGGGCGATCCCTTCTCCAGCGGCTCTGCAAGAGATATGAGTCGAAGGCTTACTTGGCACTCAATACTCTTAATTCTTTACGCATTAATGTCCGAAGGCAAAGGAAACGGTTGAAACCCCCCTGGTATTTTCCGACCCTCGACTGTAAGGTCACAATTCCGCATGTGAGCGCAAAGCGCAGCTCTCCTTTGGCAGCAACGCGTTCGCTTGTACTGGAATACTTGGAAACAGAGTATGCCTGCCATCTTCAAATTTTCACGGATGGTTCTGTGGACAAGGTTAAATAAGCTAGCGCAGCGGCTTTTTACATTCCTTCTTTGGACTGTAAGTGGTCCGTACGCTGTACTGCTGTCGTATCCTCCACAACGGCTGAAAGTGTTGCTATTGAGGCGGCTTTACGGAAGTTAGGGTCTTGTCCGGCTCAACCTGTTGTCATCCTAACTGATTCAAAATCTGCCCTTCAGAGGTTAGAGCGCGGATTCCCTACTGACGCCTTTTCTCTAAGCTCTCTGCGCTTGGTGCAGAATCTGCACAGCAGAGGCTTTACTCTACATTTCCAGTGGGTGCCCTCTCACATAGGAGTCAACGGTAATGAGGTGGCAGACAGTCTCGCCTATAAAGCTCTCTCAAGGATTCCATCAAAAAAGTACCTCAAGATGGGAAAAGTCTGCAGGAAAACGGTGCTCGATCACTTCAGTACCCTGTGGAGTGCGTCCCACAAGCCATGTGTGACCAAGGGACTGAGAAGATCTCAGGCGACCCTTCTACATCGAATTCGCGCGGCCTCTGCTCGCACTCCTGCATGGATGTTTAAGACCGGCATAGCATCGTCTCCGCACTGCTCTTTATGTGGTGTGTGCGGGGATATCGAACATTATATTATGTACTGCCCAGAGTACAACGTGGAAAGGCATGTGCTGTTCGCTTCCTTCAAGAAGACAGGAACCCGTCACAGCACAGTGCAGGACATTCTCTGCCCGAGTGGCAACCAGACATGCAGAAGGGAGGCTGCACGCCTTCTTTTAACATTTCTGCAGAACACGGATCTTGTTTTTAAATGGTGACAGCAGGAACGGACTATGGCCTACGGTGATTGAACGTGTGCGTAGATGGTGTCTTCCGGAGTGGACTACTTTATACTGTGAGTGAATGTGTGTATGGAGTGTGGCACTACAATGGACTATGTTCTACTGTGACTGAATATGTGCATAGATGGTGACTTCTGGAGTGGACTGTGATGTGAACTGTGTGGATTGATTGTGTGCATAGATGGTGACTGCGGGAGAGAATGTGTGCTATGATAAGAGACTGTGCGCTTAGCGGGGTAGATGCGGCATTGTTAATATCGAAGGGACGCTGCGGTGGAGCAATTGCCGGCAGATAAAGCAAGGCTAACCCCACCTGTAGCATTCACTCAACCTCTACCTCAACCTCAACCTGACTGAACCTTTTCCACCTAGGATTTTAATAAAATAACGTGTTATCGCCTATGGTTGAAGCCTAATACGAAAAGATTAATGCGATGAAGCGAATCTACCAGTGCACCTATAAATAACGTTTAAAGATAGCATGAGTCAAATATCACGCCTGTGTGTTGACGATACCAAAAAGCACATTAGGCCAACTAAATCCTATTACATTGGCAAGCATTCACCCAACCTCTTACTGAAAAATAGTAACGAATTCCGGGGGTCCGTTAGCCCTTGCTGGTTGTGGGCCCTGGGTACGCCTTGGTCGTCTCGGCCAGGTCGAGGTCCTCGGGTCCCGGCTCGGAAGGCTGCTACTGTGATGTGACGAGGGACAGCTTAAAGGAGAGTAATTCACAAGGGGTTTATCTTAAATAATTACAGGATTACATGAGATACGGCCAGACAAAACCAGTCGGCAACGCGTTTCACCTATTCCAGGTACAGTTGCACCGATCCGGTACCTGAACTAATGGCAGCTAATAGTATTCACTCTCTCCAGTCAGGAGAAAAATTTCTGCGACTAAAGTTCTTATTCCTCTTACTTAGTCAGGAACTCGCACTTTATCCTAGCCTTTACGCGCGTCCTCTTACTGCCAGACACTCGCCATTCCCATGCACTCACCTTGGCTCCTTACTTTGCAAAGGCTAACTTGTACAAATTCTCAATATTTCCTGACAATTAATGATTGGAAGAGTCTCCTTGCTTGTTCTCTCCTTTCATTAGAGATGCTGGAATCGTGTATAGAGAAACTGGAAAATTCGTGTGTGTGTGTGTGTGTGTGTGTGTGTGTGTGTGTGTGTGTGTGTGTGTGTGTGTGTGTGTGTGTGTGTGTGTGTGTGTGTGTGTGTGTGTGTGTGTGTGTGTGTGTGTGTGTGCGCGTGCGCGTGCGTGTGCGTGTGCGTGTGCGTGTGCGTGTGCGTGTGCTGTGTGTGTGTGTGTGTGTGTGTGTGTGTGTGTGTGTGTGTGTGTGTGTGTGTGTGTGTGTGTGTGTGTGTGTGTGTGTGTGTGTGTGTGTGTGTGTGTGTGTGAGCAAAATTTTTTTAAACACATTGAACATGAAATGATGTTTTATATTTGTACATATTTTTATATGTGTCAACCTTTCATATCCACCCTTACTTCAACACTTTCACGCCGATCGCTGCTCAGCATTGTATATATATATCATCATCATGAGTAACACATCTCTCTCTATAGTAAATAGTGGTTCATGTGATTTGTGATATATTTACGCGCTCTGGGCGGTTGCTTTGCCTGCATGCTTTCGAAAGCGCATGTATTTTCGCACGATGCAGTCATATTTTGATGATTGATCAGATTATGCTTTATTTTCAACATCTGATCTTTGTAGACCCGCATGGATTCCGGAAGAAATTATTGCGAGATTAGTTATTTGAATTCATTATTGACACTGATTTTAATCTTCACTCCTTAAAAAAGAACCATGTCATATTTATTGGTTTAAAGAAAACATTCCATCAGGTACCTCGATGTCGCTTCCTCCTTAGAGTTATAGCCCTCCATTTATGTCCCTTAATTAAATGTTGGATATAATTTTTTGTCGAACAGATGAATACATTGAAACAGACATCTCCAAACACTCAAATGTTTTAGTTCGCTCAGGCATTCCTCAAGTAAGCTTACTGGGCCCCTTTGTACCCTTTGTTTAAGTTTAGGACTTGCCCTACCAATTTTCCTCAACAATAGCTTTTTTCCAGACTATTGCGTCTTAATATTTTGAGATTGAGGAAACTGCAGAAGACAGCAGGGATTTCAAGAAGGCCTCAATAAGTTATCTTTAATTGTGTTGCGAATAGTTTATGAATATTAATACTTCTTAGAGCATGAAAATAATCTTTCCGATTCGCCAAGTGTCTGCTGAATACTATACTGTCACCGTTGAGTGCCTGAAGACGATGTCACAATACGCAGATTTTTTTTTTAGACATTTCCGGATTTCTGTTTTTAATAACTGTGAGAGATACCTAGGTGCAGACTGTTGAGCTGGATTCTACAGTCGTCCAAAGAACTGTCTAGAGCGCTCGAACGGCTCACCGAGGAGTACACCTGCGTCATTTACCAAGGGTCCGTGGCCAGAAACTTGGCTTTGTCGGGCACGCACATTCCCAAGGACTGTCTTTAACTCCTCATGTCTTCGAAAGCTGTACCGGGCCCGCCAGGCAGCGGCAATCGTCATAAATTCCCAATACAGCACACCACCTGAGCCCTCTAGACAATCGTGTGGACGACTATATACATCAAGGCGGGCAATACATACCTCATATAGGTCTATAATTAGACGATTAATTAACTGAAATTAAAACATAGTTTTTTATTTTCGATTTAGAGGGGCAATGCTATACTGTGAAATAGATGGCCATCAACTCAGGAAGTGACCCCTGTTTTTAAATTTCCTTGATCACAATGTGTTTTGAAACATCAAACGTAAATATACGCCCTAGAAACCTTGTTGTGTTGGCTTTCCCGCATTACCTAATTATAAATTAGTGCCGCTGGTCATAGTATCGTCGCGGAAATTAAGTTAAATTCCTCTACCTCTAATACACCAATTGTGCCTGTATATGATGCACAAGGAGTGTGAAAAACGTTTTTTTTTTACTGTAGATATTTCTGAACACATTGTCGGATAAGATAGTTTAAAACACAGTTCACCTTCGATTTTGAAGGCCATCAATTTCGCAACATAACGTTGACCCCTCAAACCAAAAATAATAAGGTTATTCGTAACTTTTAGTCAATTATTCGTTTAATTACTGATCTATATGAGGTGCATAATGTCCACCTTGCTATAGAATCCAGCTCAACAGACCACACCGGCGTATCTCTCACATTTTTTAAAATCAAAATCTTTAAAGGTTAAAAAAAACTCACCTCGCACAAGCACCGAAGGAGCACCTTACTTGCTCTCGATCTTGGGACGTCCATGTCGGCAGTGTATTATCTTTGGCTCGCCATACCTTGGGTTTTAGGTCTAAACTAGAATATGTTAATAAGAACAGAAAGTTGGGCTAGTTGGTGTGCATTCATACTTGACAGCGCAAAGAATTTGGTTTTCCTGTTGCTGTGGTGTTCCTTATCACGCAGGAATGAAAAGTCATTGATTTCTTTGTACATCGGTTGTGGCGGTTCCTTTTGTTGTTTTTGTGTTTTATCACGCCTATAAAGCTTCCTTTCAGTGAATAAAAGTTCAGTTGATAGTCTGCGCTTGTGTTGTGTCTCCTCGTTCGCTTTTGTCCTCGTTTTTTTGCGCTGTTAAGTATGAATAGAATATGTTATTTTAATTTGGAATCCTCGCTCTAATAACTCGAATCCCCACAGAATAAAGCAGCCCATTAATCCTATCGATTACATCGAAACATCTAGTGCGCCTGACATCAAGAGAATCTTACCTCCTTCTGATTTGGCCGAGGGACATAATGTTCGAAGTATAATATATTTTCACAAAACATTTATCAACAAGCCTCACCAAACGCGCCTGTTTTTTTTTTTGCCTCCTACCCATATTTATGTCAGAATCGATAACTCTTGAAAAAGCTTTTCTTCCACTCACGCGTACATCGTTGTCTATTTTCTTAATATAACTTGTAGTTATTTAATTACTGAACAATCTCCCTGACTCAGTTGTTACCATATATCCCGAAAAGTTTTCTTTGTGGTCACTGTCCTTTTTAAGGCTTTGTAATTACTTCCTTTGGAGTTTATCCATTGTGCTGTCTCCGCTATATTGTCTGCGGTGAACGACCTTATTGAATCTTTCTTGTTGCCGTTTTTCTCCCCATATTTCTCAAAATTTACGTCCTTATAACTGAGAGACACTGAGTGATTTTTATGTTCAATTTCTTGCATTTTATACCCCCCCCCCTTATGCATTGCTCTTTAGGTATTTATTGGTATAATAAATGACGATGATGATGATGATGTTAGATGCTTATAAAGCCCCGTGATCCAAGTTTCGAGACCAAAGCCTACAGAGCATTTTTCTTGCTTTCCTTCTCTTTAATTGCAAGGCTAAATGCCACTTTAAAAAAAATTGAAGGGCGGGAAGGGAGAAGGGACTCGAGAGAGAAGCGGATATCTAAAAATATAACGGCTCCGCAGCAAGGAGAGCGCGAACAATGCTGATTTCCACCACCTAAAATAAAAAAAAAACACCCGAGTTCCCGAAATGCGAAGAAAAATGGCACGTAGTTTTTTGTTTTGTTTTTCTTGAATAAAGGCAGATCATATAGTGCGAACCATCTGGATTGTTTTTAAGCATAAGTGCTCTTAGCACCCGCTGTCGTTGCGCGGCTGGTGACCTCGGCGCCAGAACAGAGGAGAACACGGAGGCGAACCTAAACGAACTTTGTCGAACTTTTCCGTCTGCCACCTGGTGCGTGCGTGCTGCGCCACCGCCGGAGCAGCGCATGCGTCAACAACAGCGTCTTCGTGGAGCTCAAGTATTGCCCTGCAGCCCGAGAGGCCCAAGCGCTGTCCTGCTGGTTGCACATGGTCAGCTAGGCTACAGCGCCACTTGAGCGCCCGTCATTACGTAATGCAAACGCAAGGGCTTCCAGGGTGCTGGCTTCTCCATCTCGAATAAAATCGACCGTCTTTCCCAACGGTGAACAGTTCGTTAAACGAGAATGAGTGCCGTGTGCACTGCTGCGACGGTAGATAAGCAGTGTCGGTGCTTGTCTCTGTCTCTTCTATCCAGTATGTTTAAAGGTAGCAAACGGAGCTGCAGCTTGCTCGAGAGTGATATACGTCCACGCAACCGACGCTCGATGGTACCTGTATGAGTACTTTCGCCCAAAGAAATCGCGAACAAAGTTCGTTAACCGTCATTTGCGCCATAGCACGTAGAGAGGAGAGGAGAGGAGAGGGGAGGAATGCGATGGAAATGAGAGGAGAGGAGAGGAATGCGATGGAAATACGAGGAGAGGAGAGGAGAGCCATCTATTTAAAAAGCAAGTAACAAGAAAGCATGGTTTGCTTTTTAGTCGTATAGTGGTGCGCTTAAATTCCACATCCCAATCTCCAAATCTCTGTAAGGTAAGGAGAACTCTCGTCCTCACCTTTCAAGATCTCTTGATATTTGGCCTAAAGGTAAAAGGATCTTAAACAGGGAGGACAAGGGTTCTCAAATTATAGAGATTCAGAGCATGGGACGTGACATATACAGGGTGTATCAGCTAAGACCTCACACAATTTTAAAAGTAGGCTTTCTGAGTTAGAAGAGCGCTTTTTTCGGCACAGCATTGTCAGCGGTGTAGTACAGCAGAATACAGTTAAGACTTGCGAACTCGCAGACTGGTTAACCAATATTCAATAGCTAACGTTTTAACGATTACAGTTAGGCTGCTTAATTATTGAGAGGCGTGTAGCCGACCGTAAGTAACACCCATATCTGTTTTTTTAGAATTTTGAAAACGTGGTTACCCTCGGCACTGTGGTCCATGTAATTTTGACTACATCGCGCAGAAATACATGGGCTTTCGAGAAGCATGCATGCAAAGCAACCTCTCCAGTGAACGTAACTCGTCAAAATAACCAAAATTTGTTGGGCCACAGAGCCGAGGGTAACCGCGTTTTCAAAATTCTATAAACGGATATAGGTGTTGCATACGGTAGGCTACACCCCTCTCAATAATTAATGAGCCTAACAGTGATAGTTAAAAAGTTATCTACTCAGTATTAGTTAACGAGCCTACAGTTAGCACGTCTCAGCTGTATTCCGCCATACGGCACCACTGACAATGTTATGCCCGAAAAATTCTAACACAGAAAAGCTTTTTTTTTTAAATTGTGTAAAATCTTAGGTGACACGCCCTTATACGCCCCACTATACGACTGACTGGTTACATTTGGCAAAGACCGGTACACGCTTCTTAATGGCTGATTTCCTTTGTAGATTTTCCCCTCACTTTGTATTCGGTTATAAGGCATGCATGTGTTTACACACTCTCTCAGTCTCACGCGGCCGATGTTGCGGTGCGCACCCGGTAAGCGTTCGCGACGCGGACAACCGACGGGAAACCAGCGCAGGGCCCACTAACAGCTAACACAGTGAAAGAAAAGAATGCGCGCAATGCAACTGGCTAGAAATTACACATGAAATTGTAAAATGAAATGAAATGAAAGAGAAACTATGCGGGGTTTAACGTAGCAGAAGAAGCGGATGGGCTGCAAGACGAGGGCTCCGAATCAACTTCGACCCCCTGGGGTTATTTAACGTGCACTGACATCACGCACAGCTCACGGGAGTTTCTGCATGTCGCCTCCAGTGAAATGCAGCCACCGTGGCCAGGATATTTCCCCGCAACCTTGGCTCTTTAGCCGAACGCTGAAGCCACCGAGCCACCGCGGCAGCTCATCAAAGTTTCCGCACGGACCGGTAGAAAGGGAAATACGCATCTGACTTTTGACACTCAGAACAAGAACTGTAACCCGCTCGTGGACTTATTCCTCGTGCCCATTCTCATATAAATCATCAAGTAATGCAGTGCAATAGCTCCACAATTTTCTTTTTTCAAGCCCGTATAACAGTCATGTCGCTGGTTTTTGCCGGCCGGAAGAAGATTAGTCAGTCAAGTACGAACTATCCTACAGCCATTTGGCTGGTTGAGGGACATTGCTCTCAGCGACACAGGGATGGCAGGGAATGCCAAGAAGTTCGCTGCAGAAAACGAATAACACGAGGTTTAGCTCATTTTTGCAGCAGCAAAAGTCCAAGTCTGGTGCAGACATTAGTTCTCTATTCCGCCAGTGTAAGCGCCGAACGCACAGACGTCGCTTATTAGAACCAGAAATGTTTCCGGGATGGTGTTTGTTTTCGCCACGTGTCAAGGCAAATGGCAGACTTCCACTATAGAATTGCCCTGGCCGTCTTTTACGAACAGGAGCAGCTGCGCTTGCTGTGCTTGACATTGTATACAAAGCATAGGAAGTAAGAAAATGCCTGAACATAAATAAACTTACGTGCATGACTTAGTGCAAGCCTGTGAATAACGGGCGTGTATTAATCTGCACGCTCATTTAATGACGAAAATTACTCAGCCATTAAAGAAATTCTACCCACAGAAGCCACACGCACAACTGTAGAGAAACAAAACGTGCGCATACCCACGTGAACTTCGGAAATGTGTCTCTTGCTGTGGCCGTCGAAATGCCCTTCAATGGCCAGCCTCATTGCTTCCTCCTCGCCAACAATCCGGCCACACAACGAGTGTTGCTTCGTTTTTCAGTATAAGTTTTTTTTTGTTTTTATCCCATGTACTTTAGCTACTAAAGCTGCTGGCTTCTTACGACTGGCCTCGTTTTGCAGTGCACGGCGCTTTTAAATTTTAACACGCTCGATAGGCACCTGCAGGGATGCCTCGCAGCATTATTTAGTTTACGCCGAAGCGCGGTTCGAAGTAAACCTTCAGTGACTAAAAGAGAAAACTGAAAGAAAACAAAACAAATGGCCGACGGAGCTTTCGAAAAAACTGTTATCCACAAAAAAAACAGCGTACATTTTATGCCTCTTGTCTATTGTGGCAAGGCGTCTCAATAGCTTTAATAAGTAAAAAAAAACGTGGTAGTGTTAAACTTCTGCGCTGCGAAGGCAATCCGCAGTGGACCGAATAAGTTCCCCGGAATCGTGAACGGGCACGACATGGGTATAGCTTTTAGAGCTAAAATTTTTGTTTCTAAAATGGTCATTTATTTTTTAAATCCTGAATCGCAGGTACCCAACTTGTTTGTTACGCTTGCGGCTTCACGAAACTTTGCGACGCTGTTTCACAATAGTCCTCGGTCCGGTAAACTGTCTACTGCGCTGTAAATAATTTATCTCTTTCCGTTCTTTTCTCGCCAAAATGCTTTTTTCGCGTGCGCCGGATGCCGCTACCGTGGCCCAGTTCAGCGGGTTGTTTTGTTGGTCCCGCGGATGTAGCAAATGGCAGCACTGACACATTTGAAATTGTTGGTTTTGCAACTTATTTCAGCATGAAAATGAAGCGCTGGTCCTGTACAGAGCATTTTATGTATTAGTGCGTCGACTTCAGTGTGTATCAGCTCGTGCGTTTTTCTTGATCCCAGCAGGGGCCTCGTTTAAAAAACTAACATTACCCTCGTCTAACTATTTCTGGAACCAGATTAACCAATGATGAACAAAAAAAATAACAGTTCTGCTTTAGAAATTACACTCTTTCTGTTTGCGTGGGAGGAGATGCAGCCAGACCTCTTGGCTTATAGGGCCCGCGCCTTCGATCCTCCTTTTTATTGCGCTAGCGCTTACAGTGGCCATTCCCCGCATTAAAGCCGTTGTGTGCTTGTCTGAAGCCTTTGCGGCAGGCTGCCGACCTGCCCACCGGGTGGTTGGCAACCTGCAAAGGTGTGTGCGTGCGTGTGCGTGTGCGTGCGTGCGTGTGTGTGTGTGTGTGTGTGTGTGTGTGTGTGTGTGTGTGTGTGTGTGTGTGTGTGTGTGTGTGTGTGTGTGTGTGTGTGTGTGTGTGTGTGCGTGCGCGCGCGCGCGCGCGTGTGTGTGTGTGTGTGCGCGCGCGCGCGTTCGTGCGTGTGTGCGTGCGTGCGTGCGCGTGTGCGTGCGTTCGTTCGTGTGTGTCGTGTCGTGTGTGCGTGCGTGTGTGTGCGTGTGCGTGTGCGTGTGTGTGTGTGTGTGTGTGTGTGTGCGTGTGCGTGTGCGTGTGCGTGTGCGTGCGTTCGTGCGTGCGTTCGTGCGTTCGTGCGTGTGTGCGTGCGTGTGCGTGCGTGTGCGTGTGTGTGCGTGTGCGTGCGAGTGTGTGTGTGTGTGTGTGTGTGTGTGTGTGTGTGTGTGTGTGTGTGTGTGTGTGTGTGTGTGTGTGTGTGTGTGTGTGTGTGTGTGTGTGTGTGTGTGTGTGTGTGTGTGTGTGTGTGTGTGTGTGTGTGTGTGTGTGTGTGTGTGTGTGTGTGTGTGTGTGTCGTCACAAGGTAACGTGACCTAGTTGGCAAGTGCACGATAAGCAATGCAAAACGATGACCATACAGCGCTAGCCTGCCTAAGTCGGATTTGGCCTGATACGCAAATCGACCGTCATTGTTTTTTTTTTTTTGCCTAGTGGTCAAGAAATTATTGAAATGCGTTGCATCGACCGAAGCCATACTTATGAATCTCGGTGTTATGACTTCTGTTTCTGTCCACCTTAAAGCCCATATGAAGGTAGGATAAAGCTGAAACCGAGGACGCCGGTGGTCGTGAGACTGAACGGTGGCTAAATGATGGCAGGTGCATAGGATTCTAGCGTCAGCCTATGCTCCTCAAAGCAGTTTTTTAAACTTAAATTGTACGGTGCTGAGGATTCGCTGTAGGTCGTCATGACCTCAGGAGTTGCCGCGCCAAGGGCAAGTCGCGAGTCGTCATTCGAGCCGACAGACTGGAGAGAAGACAGAAGCCATAACAATGGCTTGTTGGCTGGTCATCTCATTCCTTGAACTGACAATGGTCCTGGTGAGATGTATGCCATGTTTTGTATTCTCTGCTTCACCGTCACTGGCGACGTCTGCGACATCTGATGCTGACGGACTAGTTAATCGTGATCCTTACTCCGGACACAGCCAGAACCCTCGATTGAACTGAGCTTTTTCTGCAGAGGTGGATACCAATGATTGTTTTTAACAATGCGTCACATATTTAAAGCTTGAATTACCTGCAAGGAGACCGTCATGAGGGCCCGAGGCTGATAATCCGTGCACCTTTCGGTAGTTTAAATGACATACCGTACTCGACCCTCGCAGCGTAGTATTTATCATACATTTTAAGTGTCCAATGTCAAGTGCGTGCCTTTAAAACACAGCAGATAGTACCGCAGCCTCCACCACGCACGCGTGATTCGATGCGCTGTGCTGCCGGGTACCCACTGGTGATTCATGTGCACAAGGTTTTCGCTGGCCTGGAGCTCGGCACATGGGGGTGAAATGCTCGTGAAATGGGTCTTTGAGCCCGCCTTGAGTACAATGAACACGTTGTGCAGTGGCGCTTTGTGGCCAAAGCCGCGTTTGTGCCCTAAAAGGAAACAGAGCCACAATGGGGTTCACTGCACAAGGCGGACCTCTTTCCCTAGATGATCGATTGGCCGTCGAGGGGAGGTGAGGTTGGCCAAAGGCCTTTTTCCTAGCATTTCACTCCAGAAGAGCCGAGAACCAGGCCGGATGAAATCCTGCAAACATCAGAAAACTATTGAGCACCCGGCGGCACTGGGAATCGAACCGAGGACCTCTGGAATTCGAAGCGGATGCTTTACCACAAAGCCAGCGATTCAATTTATGATGTAGGCCACAACCAATACCTGCTTTACAGACATGATAGCGCCATTAAAGTTCATCGTACACATTTAATACGACTGTCAACACTAATGTACGCTACGATACGGTGCGGACGGTACATGAGGTGTATGTACCTAAGTTGCGTGTGGGCTCTGACAGACGCCGTCGTGGAGTGTTTTAAAATGATTTCGACTGCGTAGTATTCTTCAACGTGTACTAATATTTCAAAACACACGGAACTTATGCATCATGTTCCATGAAATTGAGTCCGCCATGCTTTGGATTCAATTCGGCGACCTTGTGGACACCAGTAGAAAACTATAACCGTTGAACCACCGCGACGGCTGCGACAAGAAAGTGAACAGAGTGAAGCTAGACTTATGCTTTCCGCGCACACCTACAGAGGTGCAACTGCAAGCCGTCCAGCGGCGTTATTTGAAAGTGCGCTCAGGAGAGCAGTTGCTTCCTTTGGTAAGTCACTGCATGGATGGCCGGCTTTCGCGGTTCAGACTTTCGCGTGTGTGGTCGATAAATCATTCGATGGCACCAGCAAAAAAGGTGGTGCCTTGTGCAAGAATGGGCACCTTTATGAAATTGCAGCCACCTGGGAATAACCTATCACATACTCTCCAGGTAGCCGCCGATACTAGCGTTGCGAAAGCCAGCTGAGCTATTCACCACTGGATTTTCACCGCCTGCTCAACCACTTCAACACTCGAATTATTCGGTCTTTCGCATTTTCAATCTCGCCACTGCACTGCAAGCGTCTGTGATGTGCGCAAAATTTTGGGCCTCGATCTGATGTGAAATATCGTTTCGCCCGGCGAAAGGTCGCACAAGGTCCGCTGTCCTAAATATCACTCCTTCCCTGAAATTCCCCAAATATTTACTTGAAACGCAAAGCTCTGCCGCAAAATAGCAAATACATAAGCCGCTTAGGTATACGCTAAGATACACAAGTGCAGATACCACATTGCACAGCATGTGCAGTAGTGAGAGACTCAACCGAGATTATGGAAGCACTTGGAATTCGGTAAATTCTGTGCTTGATAAAATAAAACGCTTCGGTAGTCGCTTAAAAAATTGCATGAGAACGCTTTTAACAATTAAGAGTAGTCTAGCGCCAAATATAACTGCTCGCCCGTCAGGAGCTTCGGTCAAGACCTATAAAAAGTTCCTTGAAAAGCTTCATAAAAAATACGCAGCGTTGTCATGCTGCACATAGAGAAGTTGATTATTAAAGAAACAACAGACTTAAAAGATGAAACCTAGCGCGTGTGAAATTGGTTGTTCAGAACAAAAAAGTAAGCTCTTTGTTGGGCCATTCACTGAGACGGCGGTACTGCACAGACACATGAGCTGCTAGGAAAGCTCGACTTGTATGATAGACGTGAACCCATTCCGCTGGTGCAGTATCCTCTTTTTCTACAGGAAAAGGGACGTCAATGATAAGGTAAAAACGCTTTATCCTATAATGGCTGTTATCGATAAGGGTGCCGGTTTGCTTAAAAGAACTAGGAATGGCAGAACTTACTTCATGTTTTGAAACCGTGCAGTTCTCAATGTTTTAGTACTTGCCGTTAAAAATCCCCCGCCCCCTTCTTCCACATTACTTCTCCCAGAGTACCTAATCTAAGACTCACTTAGGTCCCATTATCGTTGACTAACAGGTGAGCCATTAACCCGAAAGGTTTCAGCTGCTACACAATACGCCGACAACCCTATACAACCCTGCAAATTTCTCTCATGGTGCTATTGCTGCGAAACACATGTGTACTCAGACCCGTGCACGCTTTACTGAAATCTTCTTGGAAGAGACATTGGAAGATTTAGATGATGGGGGGGGGGGGGGGAGGAGGCTTAGCGCGAGAGAAACAAGTACCTGAGAGGACTTATAATTCTCTCAGTTGCAAGTTAGCGGTCGTCCTGTGGCCCTCTCATGTCCTTGTTTCTATCGCGATAAGCCCTTCTCCAAATCGTGCCTTACAAACTAGCCCAAACTTCCACTTTGGTGAGGGACAGTGAGGGACAGTGGAGGGGAAGGGTGGGGGGTGCAGCTTGTCACATTGCAATTTCTGAATTGGGTCGGGAGAGGGGAGCGGACTACGGCGTGTGGCCAGGTGATTGACGGAATGGACGAATCCACCCGCTAGCTCGGATTCAACTTGTCAGCTGCAGCGGCTGCTCCGTCCGAGGAACACTATTGCTAGCGCTTACTGTGCCGCATCAATCGCATTGACCGTCTATAATATTTCTCTTGCGACCATGCCCACAAATGCTTTCCAAGATTGCATTGGAGTGTTTAAAGCTGTGATATAAATTTGGGTATAGAATGTAACTACGAATTTACTATAAAATTCAGAACATTTAATCTAGGGACATTTCGCAAGCACTTCACAACTTCGCCCTGACGATTCTTCGCAAATGGAGAGGGTGCTTAGCAAAAATTCCGTATGAGGGAGCAGAAACACTGAATTTTCTTCGAATTACCCTGTTTAGCAGTTTATGCAAAGACAGAATAAGGCTCAGTTTTATGTGTACATTAAGAACGATTTAGCTGAGAGATATAAGTTTTCTCAGATACATAGATAAAAGAGCTTGGAAAGAGAAAATTGGTCGCTACAACTTCGCCGGTGCAAAATTAGCTGTAAAAAAAGCGCGAATAACTAATGACTGATTGATTTTTAGTACAGTAGAAGTGGTTGAATTATTTTCAAAACAGACACCCTAAGACTTACCTTGTGACTGTGACATTTTTGACACCAAATAGAGAGCGCCAACATGACGTTGTTTAATTTACAAGCTCGAATGAAACCTGCTCAAATTATGTCGAGGGCTAGATTGTGGCAGCGGTGCCTCACACTTTAAAGAGGAAACATGCATGAACATTCTGCCCCCTGTGTTTCGATGTACGCTGAGTACCTTGAGAGCTTGTCGAATTCAGTTCAGAGCAATGACCAACTACCGACATCCTCTCAGCTGGTCTTTCCAGCCCGCTGTTGTGATTTGGCATCCCACCGCTGCCACCAATGTTGTGACTTTGATGTGGGCCCGTTGCGCTCGCCATTAGTTTTGTGACAGAGCGTTGCCAGCTCTCTAGTTGGTAGCGAAGACTCCGAGTCAGGCATCGGTGAGAATAACAAAAAGCGATTTTATACACGATGTACAAGTCACTAAACAGGACAAGATCGGCACGGGGCCGAGAGCTAGCAGCAAACGCGACTGTTCTCGCACGGTGACGTCCGACGAGGCTCCAACGCGTTACACAGCTCACTCCACTCGTGAGCGGCACCCGGCTCACGGTGGGTCGGTCTCTGTAGAACGGGGCTCGGTAGAACGGAGGTGCTCTCCAGGCGGCATCGTTGGGGCTTATAAAGCCCCGAGAAGCGTCACTCAAACGGTCCAACACAAAGCCAGCACCTGACATCCGTCCGATAGGTCCCACCAGCGACCGCGCTGGCCACCCGCTTCAAGTTTGCCGAGCGCGGTGACTTCCAGGGGAAAGGGGAACCGGTGCCTGGTTGTCTAGCAATTTGCTGCACGTTTGGACATGTCGCTCGCCGATGCTTCTCCATAGGACGCTTCTGCCTGGCAGCGCAGCATCTTAGCTTGTCAAGGGAGCGTTAGGGCGTTGTTGTCTTGCGGCGCAGCGCCAGGCTTGTCCAAGGGCGTTCGCAGGAGAAATTTTGCATCGTGTAGATTTGGAATCCAGGCTGGTCGTCCGGGCACAGCAGCACACTGCTGTGCCCACTGGTAGCCGCACTGGTAGCCGCGCTTGAGATCAACCACCATCGAAGACTTGGTGCTGGTTGACACTCCTGTAATATCAGCGTACAACTGTGACTGAAGCTTACTGGTTGGCGGAACGGCAGCTGAAACCCTCCGCGTAACAGGGTTGGTAGCAGGGTTAGTAACAGGGGTAGGATCGTCATAGTCGAGGAAACGGATTATTTTCGACTTCCTATAGGGCTATTTAAAATGACCCTGACATCGCAAAGCACACGGGTGCTTCTGAATTTCGGTTCCGTCTAAGTGCGGCCACGATAACTCTGAACAGATCCTGAGTGAATTAGTGACCAAATCACGCAAGAATCATTATTTCAATCACTTAAAATGTTTAGCTTACCACCAGACATAGCTGGGAAAATAAGCAAGGCTAACATCGAAGAAAATGAAAAAATCACCAGCAGTGATTCATTATGCCTCCCACAAAAAATAGAACTTAATCGATAAGCACTACGGGCAGCGTCGCGAGTAAAATAATCAGGAAGTAAACATCGCGTGCAGCGGCTAACAAAACTCAATCCCATTATACTCTGGCGCACGCCGGCATTCATTTTAGCTCTGTTCCTATCACGAAGGCTCACGGTGCTGTTTCGGCCTTTCTCCTAAACTTGGTTGTGCATGTCCTCTCATTTTAGTAAAGCAGCCGTCGATACTTTTGGACCCCCCCTTGGAGCTCAGACAAATGACTTCGTCCGCATACCTGATAATACGTAAAACGTTTTCTTTGCAAGAATGGGAAAATGTACCTTGGCTTCACTATGTGATGCTGGTGGCATTTTCGCCGTTCTGACTAAAAAATATCGAGTTCTGTAATCTTGCTATTGTTTCTACATAGGAAGTTATCGAACACAAACAAAAATAAGCCACCGAAAACTTCCATTTTCTATGTGCTTTTGTACTCTTGCGCGAATAAAGTGTTGCATTGAGCATTCTATACCGCCTTAGCTGCCTTTCTTACTGAGTTTTCTAACCTGCCTATACTTCAGTTACTTCGAACTTTACCTTTTTGGACACTTGTAATGGCAGCTGCGAAGGAACACAGAATATGGCACCCATGAGCAATAACATTCAAGTGCTTTGCTAGTGTCCAAAGCCGTCCAATGTAAAACTTGTTCACGTGTGCACTGATATACTACGAGAAAGAATGAAAGAACGAAAATGCCAAAAGAAAGCGAATAGTAGAATAATTGTCAAACAAGGAAACACAAGTTACCCAGAGTTACAAGTTACCTTTCTTTCTCATAGCAAATTTTCCCATGAACACTAAGGCAAATGTCTTGCTTCCACCAAAACTTTTCAGCTCTCAAAACTTTTAGCTCACATATGCAGTCCCCTTACATATTTGACAGATTTCTTTTTTTCCTTAGCGAAAGCTCGTGTTTTCATGCACGGTAATTGACTTAGCGTCTCGTTCGGTTGATATATGTTCCAACACATAATGGCAGTCTTATGGCCAGCATCAGCGGCGCATTCGCACATGGTTTTGTAATCTTTTTTCAACCGACCCCATACTTCCATACCGTTCAAGGAATTCTTGTTGAGAGGCCTGCGAGCTTGCGTAATTCATATGAGACAATTAAGGTTGAACCCTTTCAGTTTTTTTTTATTTTGTGAAAAATTCAGTGATGCAGACCTTGATTTTGTTGGCGGTGCTTTGAAGCTAGCTCGTTTCTTGCAATTTTTCAGGCCGTTCCTAAGGTGTGCCATTTATTTCATGGAAAACCGTCTTGGCGACCGTCGCGAAGTCCATTTGCGGGAAACTGGCAGCTATCATTCACAACACTTCGCTCCCACTTCGCAAATAATACAGACGACAACCTTCGCATTTAAATTTCAATAACGCAGCTTCAGAGCTAATAAACCATGATCCACCCCATAAAAGCCTTCTTGAAATCTAGGAATGTTGGTGCAACGATTTAATAAGGAATTTGCATTGAGATTTTTCATAAGCTCTAGAGTTTTACAAGCAATGCTCATTAAAAACTAGGGCGGTAATTTAAACTAACTCCCGCGGCCCGGTCTTCAGAATTGGAACTGCGCAGGCAGCTTTCCATTCACTAGGAATTAAGGGAACTGGTGAGCAACAATTTCCTGAATAAGACAGACAATATTGGCAATGCAGGCTGAGCACTTATTTTTACAAGAACATTGGACAAACCGAACAGAACCTCCGGCTCTAGACACATCTAAGCGCTGAAGAGAGGCTGTAATTCCTCTTTTATCTACTTCTACGTCGGCCAAAGAGTTAAGCTGCACTGGGCTATAATGAACGTCGAAGAGTGTGCGGGACAGAAATCTTAGTTGAAAAAATCGTTAAAGCAGTCTGCCTGTTTGAGACTTCATGTCATCAATCAAGTGGCCATCGTGCGCAAGAGATGCAGTTCCTGCATTATTTTTGCCATTTTGTTTAACCTAATGGCAAAGCTTGAACCTCAAAAAAAAATTCTAGAAAGCAATTTCTAACTTGAGCAATGACCACTTGTACAGTCAATATTAGCAGCCTCCAACTTTGCTTTCATAAAAAAATGAGGCTTTTTTATACCTTTTATCGGCTTTTTTACGTTTATTATGAAGATAACTTTAAACTGCATTAAACCATGGCATATTCTTGCAAGCACTCGACGATTGCAGCCATGACGGAACAGACCTTTTCTGCAACTTTAAGATTTTGTTCCTGGACAGAAGTCATTGATCCTTAATACTGCACGTCTCTTACAACGTCCCCAGTAGCGGAAAGTAAGCTACTAACGGTCTATATATTTCTAGTGTTCGCTCTTATGTAGTTATAGACCATTTGTATTGAGTTCGATCTCACCTTTCGTACGATGTCTGAATTTCTCACCGTACTGTTTCATGATCACTGATTCCTGGCAGCACCAAACTGGACACAACCCAACCTGGTTCGTTTATTTGCACTAAATCCGATATGGTGGCATTAAGATTTGAGTCAATGCGAAATCACCCATGATATTTACATATTCTTCCCCTGCACCAGAGACGTTGCCGCTCGCGGTCAGTACCTGAATAAACAACAGTTCTGGGAAGTTAAAATTTCTTATCATAAGTCACTCTCTTCGTGCGCTTTCTATCGTTTGCACAAAAATTTTATCATCATGTTAGCCAAGCTTCCAGGAGGCACATGAAAGGAGCAAACACATAGACCTTTCTCATTTGACTATAAAATTCGCATGACCCAAGAGCGATTTAAAGACGAAAAAAAGATACAGTAATGTGAAGTAATATAAAAACACCACCTCTATGTCAATTCGTGCCCTTTTGCAGAACGCGTAATTTGCTGGAAAGAGCTCATTGTCGCCGACATCAGAATTCAGCCACGATTTTGTGCCCCAAACCACCGACGGCTGTCATGCGCAATAGGTGTTTAAAATTCTAAACCTTCTTCTAATGCTTCAGCAGTTCACAAACAAAAAATACATGTTAAAATATCAAACCTGCTTACATATATTATGAACTCTGAACATCTTTGCCCAGATCTTCGTCGCACACGTACTTTGTATGGTTCAAGTACAGCACATCATGTCATCGCTTTGCGCGAGTGCCTTCGCTTTTATGCAACTTGGAAAAATCGCGCAGTAATCTTTTTTTTTTCAACGTACTGCCTCGGATTGACTTTCCAGGTACCGACTGATTTTCCTTTCAACTTATCAGCGTTTGGTACGACAATTTATCAAAGCAAATTTAGCGATTAGAGACCAGCTTTTTACCACTTGGTGCTTCCATAGCCTGTGTGCTATTTCAATCTGCGCAGCTCTTTAAGTTCAGTCACTATTTTCATGACGTGTATTTCAGATGTTGAGGGCAATTCATCAGCCCCCTATCAGGTATCGTGTTGAGTATTAAATCGCAACGCTGAAATCTAGTTTTCAAATTATTGACCTCTTACAATAAGTTCATTACGCAATGCGTGTTTGCACGCCGTTTTCTGCGTTCGGTTACGGTCGATTTTATACCCTCAAACCTTGGCATAGCTTGTTCTGAGCTATCGATTTCTTTAGTTAAGTCGTCTAAAGCCATCACACTTTATTCCTGCCTTGTTTTGGTCGCTTCGAGCTCAGATTTAATCAATTCTGCCCTTCCAAAATCACTTGTAAAGTGTCCTGTGCACTGGTTCCAGGATTCAACTCGATGTTGAATCCAGGAGTAATATCAAAAAATCAAAGGCGTAACTACGATATGAAACGAAACATCGCCGCGCAGTACAATTCATACTTCCGCGCTTGTGCGCTGGCAAACACAATCTGGGGTGGAACCGGCAGGTGACACACCTGAAATTGGTAGTAATTCTTAAAATAGCCCCCAACCTGCGCAAGCAGAACAAACTGCGTGCAACTGAACGCTGTGGCTACGTCAGTTTTACACCCCATGTTGTGACTGAAGCTTCTGCCCTCTTGTAGGCTGCCTACCCGGCTATGCTCCTGCCATTAGTCCTGCAATTGCTCATAGAGAAATATTATGACGTATAAGATAAAACGCCTTGGCGAAATCAGTGTGCGACCAGAAGTGCTTGGCGACCAGAAGTGCTTGATGCCAAGGAATAAATGCCAATCCAGGCATTTTAATTGTTTTCCTAATTCTGCTTATGCTAGAGACCACAGCCGAGTACATCGGAGCCAGAATAGCGGCTACGAGTTGTTTCCTCGCACATAGTGATCGTATCCTGGTACGTGCTTCTGTCATAGGCCGCGTATTTAGTTTTCTGGAAAAATAGTGATTTGAAGCACCTGGTAATAGAAAAACACAGAGAACTGTTTTCCTCGTAAGTAAGGGTATATATAGACAGTTGATACAGTAATAACGAGATGCCACAAACAGTCCAGTTTCTGCCAGACTGTCTCCGCACGTTGCTTGGGTTCGTACTAGAACATTTTCATTTATTAATGCTAAAGCATTAAATGCTCATCGACACTAATAATCACCGTCGCCCAAAAAGTGGCGTTACAAAACTCGTTATTGGTCGAAACGGTGAGGCGTCATTAAAGGCGTGAGAATACGAAAGGTTAACCGCTAATACTGAGCACAGGCACTTTTGTCTGCACCAGCTGCACAGGATTATGATAAAATTAGAACATAATGCATTTGAATGTCGTGAGAAAATTGCAACCACGACCAGTGCCGTTTGCGTTCAGACATTATACAGCACCGCTTCCTATATATATATATATATATATATATATATATATATATATATATATATATATATATATATATATATATATATTGTGTGTGTGTGTGTGTGTGTGTGTGTGTGTGTGTGTGTGTGTGTGTGTGTGTGTGTGTGTGTGTGTGTGTGTGTGTGTGTGTGTGTGTGTGTGTGTGTGTGTGTGTGTGTGTGTGTGTGTGTGTGTGTGTGTGTGTGTGTGTGTGTGTGTGTGTGTGTGTGTGTGTGTGTGTGTGTGTGTGTGTGTGTGTGTGTGTGTGTGTGTGTGTGTGTGTGTGTGTGTGTGTGTGTGTGTGTGTGTGTGTGTGTGTGTGTGTGTGTGTGTGTGTGTGTGTGTGTGTGTGTGTGTGTGTGTGTGTGTGTGTGTGTGTGTGTGTGTGTGTGTGTGTGTGTGTGTGTGTGTGTGTGTGTGTGTGTGTGTGTGTGTGTGTGTGTGTGTGTGTGTGTGTGTGTGTGTGTGTGTGTGTGTGTGTGTGTGTGTGTGTGTGTGTGTGTGTGTGTGTGTGTGTGTGTGTGTGTGTGTGTGTGTGTGTGTGTGTGTGTGTGTGTGTGTGTGTGTGTGTGTGTCCCCAGAACGATGCACCAGCTAGCCCTGCGATATGGTTTCCGGTCAGAGATTGTGACTCCACAAATTGTCGCCCCAGTACGGGGCGGGTTGCGTTCGAATCTGGCTGAGATGTAGCACAGAATTCCTCTAGTTGTAACGTGAGTCAGCCGTCAAACGGGAGTCGAACAGTCGACTAACAAATGCAGCGTGTCTATGGGAATGGGTCGTCCCCGTATGGCAAGCTCATTGGTGGATCAGCAGCGGGGGTTGTGTCCCGTCAGCATAACAGCCGAGCAGAAAGCGCTGCAACTGTCAAGCGCTCTGTGCGCATGGGCGTAATGTCGTCTATTTCGCATCTGCGGCTCTGCATGAGACGCTCAACGACCATATGGTTGACGCTGCCGCGCTAATACTAAAAAAAAAACAGCTGCACGCATACGTGGCCAACTATAACAATATACATGCTTTTAAAGATACGGGTGGCCGTGTTATCGAGGGAAGTTGGCAAACTTTATATTTATCCGAGTGTGTTGCGTAGTGCGGAAGCTAAAGTGTTGCCGCGGAGTGCATGTGCTATGCTAAAGTGAGTAAAAAATTCACATGCAGGCTCTAGAATACGTTTCTGCATTAATACTCTACCGTGATGCAGTTAACCACGGTTAAACGCTAACACTAACCGCTGCAAAGAGGTATGAATTGGCGCAGGCTGCATTCCCAGTACCCGGCAAAATACCGCAAACAGTTTTACTCTTGCAGTACTGCACAGGCAAAAGTTCTCAAAAGGAAGATGAGAGTACAGGCCAAAGTAATGTGAAAATTATATCACGTTTAGGCTCTTAACGACTGATATCTGTCACAAAGCGCACTATGCAACTAAAGTAGTCAGTCATTGCAAGTTCTACATAGCAGCGAAATATTTACGGATAACTGTCAGTACAAAACAGCTCTAGTGTCTCGTTTCGCGCCAATAAAAGCACGGCTATTTTCGTATAGCGGGGTACTCACACGACCCGTTCTTGATAAATGGCCGGATCAAAGAACGCTGTCGCGACGCGAGAGATTTCAGTCGCATCGGGAGCTTCTGCGGCCCTGCGTGAGTCTTTCTGCCAGACATCCTATTATGTAATGTGAGCATCTGCAAGGAGCCATTACATATGCGCCATGAACTCTTTTGTATGCGAAACTGTTCGCATAAGAGGAAGCGACGTCAAGAAAAACACATATTTTACATAATGGATTGCTGGAACTATCGGTCTGGCCAGAAACCTCTCAGCATTCCCGAAGGACAGGGAAGTGATCGATTGTAAGACGGCCTTTTAAACAAGGTGGTCGAAGACCTGGCACTTCGAAGGGGAACAATGAATACGACAAGGCTTCCAAGTTCTCCCCTGGGAGAAAAAACGAAATAAGGGAGCGTTGATGAGCGAGAAATATAAACTAGGTTACCAAAATTTTGCACCAGAACATTTTTTCTCTGAAAGGAAAGGAATAACAAAATGATCATGTGAACTTCAGCAGCTCAGTTGCAGGGAAGATTGTTCGAGCGGATTTCTTAATCCCTACTGGGGTCAGGGTGCCACAACCTGCTTGTTCGCAAATTTCTGCTCGACACGACTGCGGACATGGAACAATATTCCTAGTTTTACCTTTTGGCCGAAAGATCATTTTGCGAGTAGCACAGCATATCACTTGTTTGTTCATTTATATGCTGAGGGGGTGCTGAACGAACCTCAGTGTTTTTCTTACTGCACTTAACAGCGTCCCTCTCATATCACACGTTTTGCAGTAGCGGTGGGTGGGCCATTTGCTGAAAGTAAGGATAGGGTTGGTGTTAGTCGGCCCTTCATCATTCAGGCAAAGTGTGCGCTCTAGACTATTATAAAATGGTCGCCACTGCAGGATTCGAAAGGCGTGGCGCATGGGACCCGCATCTCTATTAACAAACGCGCCATGCGGAAAATGCAGCTCCGCCCGACTTTTGGTCACTCCCACATTACCTAGCTTGCGCATTTTCCATAAACGATCGCTCCTTGGATCCGACGAGTATGTCTGCACTGACGACCTGGGAATCTCTCAAGCAGATAAACTGCCTTTTTCCGAAAAGAAATTTAGGGGCGCATTTTTCTTTTCAATCCCGATCAAGAGAAATCGACAAGCCCGAGACGTTATTTTAACCAGACAGTTAAATTTTTGGGCGTAAAATGCGTTTTTTCTTCAAGCCGTTAGTAGCGGCTTCGAACCTCTTCGTCCACATTAAACTTTTCAATCCTGAAGAAAATCGACTCGAGTTGTCGGCAATCAGCTTATTTGTGCAACTTATACGTGGGAGCTCCGAAGGCGCCGTTTCTCGGGTTCCCTTCGAAACGTGCTGTCTTTCAGGCTCTTTAGCCCCGCTGTGGCCTCGAATACACCTTGCGAACCGCTCAGACAAGTACGCCTGTGCCTTTGTCGAGGTTAGTTCTTAGCAGGTTCTTGAAGGGTCTGTTGTGCAAAGGTTTGCTCTGATCTTCAATAAAGGGCCACTCCACTTCTTTGCGCTGTCTGCAAGCAACGCCTGCCTACTTTGCGATGAAAGTGACCTGTCCCAACACAGTTCCTGTTCGGCAAAAAGCATTCCAATCCGCGCGTTATAAAATTCTCAGATACCGCACACTTCTCAGAGAGCGCTCTGCGCCCGTCTTGCGTCCCAGGAGCCCAGCAGAGTTAAAACGCTTGAAAGCTCTCGTACCTTTGGCCAGACTTTCTTTCCAGTTGTTTCGAACCATTCAATTTTATTTTTCATTAACTTCGAAACCGCACCTTTAAAACGTTTCGTTGTAATAACTTGTCTCGCGTCGCTGTTCGTTCCAGGCTAGCATTGCATTCACTGTAGCGACCTCATTAAACAGAAACGAGCGGCGACTAATTTGGCTCAGGTGTCCCCGCAGCAATTCGGCAGTTAAGGCAAACGCGCCAACCTTTAATTGAGCGAATTGGATTGTGGCGAGTTAGGCTTTTCTGAGCAAAAGCTAACAATCTATGAAAACTGCGATTGCAGGCAGTTTCACGTATTTCTGCTGGGAACTGATCGAGGACATATGGGGCTACTCTCTAGTCACAACATTACTCGAAATGTGTGTTGTAATATGAGACAGACCTATGGAAGAAACGATCATAGCCAGGAGGCTAACGCGATCAAAGTATTAAGCATTTCATTGTGAATTCAATGCACGCATTCCTTCAATCTAGGCTGTTGTACACACGGAGGTTGTGAAATAGCTACGACACAACAAATTTAGATCCATAAACTGTTCTGCAGCTCGGCACAACCAAACCAGGAGCATAGCAAAGCAGTTCCGAATCTGTGTCACGTATACTTTTTGCCCGTGCAGACTGATTACAGAAACAAATGCACAGCCCCATTTGCCATGCATGCAGAAGATCGCTTCAGTGGCAGATGATTACTCGCTGCGCGCCAAAACAACTCCTGCTCTGCTTCCTTGCTGCGCGTGTCATCTATGTCCGAGGAGCTCCCTGCTTTATTCCGATTACCTTTGCGGCAGTTACGCAGGCAGTTACGCACAGTTCATCGCTCACGACTTGGGCACCACGGTGGGACTAATGAACCTCTACGGTTTCTGACACTTTTTTTAAGTACCACCAAACTTTGACGAGCGCCACTGCCCTTTTTCTGCATCCGCGTATGGTTTTTCTAATTTCGATTTCCGCTTTCACTGGGAGTCGACTCGGCGCACTCAGGTCGCCTCGACGCAGCGTACTTCATTGTTCGAGCAGGCCTTGTACGCTGCCAAGCGGTTTCCTGGCCTCTAGCAGTCTAACCTTTTGTTTCGCGCTCGGTAGGCGATAGACGAAATCCGCAGCTATGCAACACAGCCGCAGAAAGATTCGCCTCGAGAATACAAAATGGCAGCGCTTTCGTTCAAGACCGGAAGCTAGAAAGGTATTTCAGGAGAAAACGCCATAGGGGAAGTATTGTGTACTAGAATACTACAGGGGAGGTGGAGATTGGATCGATACCACACCGAAGTCATCGGTGCGTTGCCTACGGCGCCGTACAGTTTGCGTCAACCTTATGTTGAGCGCTCGAGAGGCGCACTTACCTGCATAAAAATCGACACCACGCAGCAGCTTCCGGCTTATAGAGGCAACGCTTGCATGGAAGTCGAGCCGCACAGACCTGCAAGCAAGGTGGGCACGACCAAATTGCCCGGAAACCATGTGCTATTTTCTCATTTCAAGTTGTAATGCGCTGTGCACACTGATCGAGCGCTCGACGCAAGGGTGACGCAGAGTGAACAGCTACTCTTCACAATTTAGCACACACTATGCGGACGGCGAGCCGCCAGTTATGCACCATACACCCATGGTACCGTTCACGAGTTTGACTGCATGGCGAAATAAGGAAGCGACTGGGGGCGCGGCGTCCAGTTCTATTTCAATGACACAGTAAATTTAAACGCAAATAAATTTACCAGCGTGATAGCTGAATCATTTTTTTTCTCTACAGCATGTACATGCAAGACATTTCGAGATAAGACGACATTGGTTGTAATTCCTGTTGCTGGGCTGATTTTGCCAAGCATGTCTGCAGTCATTTACAATCTTATATGGGGCCCTGGAATGCAGCTTTGGAATGAGGTGCGTATGACTGATGAATATGACACTGCATTCAATTTCGCGATCCTCTTCATTTTCCTATAGTCAGGATAGACTGTGCAGTCGATGGATAATATACTTGACAATATATGAGTAAATCTGTAAATTAGATGCAAGAATGCAGTGCCCCACGCTAGCGGCGCGCTTCCTGCAACGATGTGCCGCCTGTGGGAATAGAGGCAGCGCACGGCGCTCTGGGTGTCGCTTGGCATAGCCTGCTCCAAACTGAATCGTCAGTTACGGTATTTCGGAACTAGCCAGCACCTACCTGAACCTGTTACCCACTATAACACTAACGCTAAAAAATTGCATTTTCTAATTAAAGTAATAGAGTTGGTTTCCGCGACGCCTGGGGCAGCGAAGCAGGCCAGGCGAGAGCCGACAATATCCTACGTTCGTCTAGGTTGGCTTCACCGCACAGCAAGTAATGTACGAAATGCCGGCTTTCTGGCATGACAGTTGTGTTGCGTGAATAATAGGTACGCCAAACCGAACGCTAGCCCCTGGCGTGTTCCACGTTCCCCACATTGCATTGTTCGGCAGCGTCTTCACGGTGCTAGCGCTGCCAACGGGTGTAAGTACATACAAGACCACGCAGTCGATCCGGCTCCGCGCTGTAAAAGTGGACACAAGAGCGCCGTTAGGAACAGCTCGACTTCGATGAAGTTCGATAAAGCGAGTGTTACGCTTAATGGAAGTTCTATAAATGGAAACAATAGTGCCATACTTTCGCATGACATTTTCAACTGAATGTTTCTACTGTTCGTAACGAAGAATAAGTCGACATCCGAGATTAAATATAACCGGGATGGATATGAACATATTTTTAGTGCAAAACACCCGTCAGTAAGCAGTGATTCGCTTCGTTTACTCTACTAATTCATAGTTTTTCCTGATGCTTTTCCTTCTTTTCCCTGGAAAAAAGGTGGCGGCCGCAAGCAAATTGTGTGGGATGAGGCGACGGACCTCAGAAAAAAAAAAAACACTTGCATAGCATGGGTCGTGGTTTTCATCTCAGCCCACAGCAACAACGACTCGCAGAATAATGAGTCTGTTTCTTTTTGTTTAGATAGTTCCTCTAAAATAAGCTCAGGGAGCCCGGCAGGTACTAAGAAATAACTGCCTCATGGCATGTTTATCCAACAAACAACGCCGAACATCGAGGACGGGTTCGTGGTACTCCTGCGACCCGCGCATTCCCAGTGCGAGGGCTTCGCTGCATGATTAAATTCATATGTGCGTCATTTTTAGAAGTAAACAACTAGCGCTATCCTCATTTGCCACTTTCGATTTCTTATTGCAATTTTGGTTTTATCAATAAATTTCCTTATTTCTTCATTTACTAAGAAACGACAAAGATACAAGTCAAAAGCATTATAATCCACATTTCTTGATTAAACTGCCTTAAGAAGGGCCCAAAGCGCACAGGGTTTCTGGCAAGTTATACAGCGTAAGGCTGCAAATGTTTATGGGTTGTGTTCTATTCTAAAATACAAAATAAGCACAAAAACATGCTAAACCTGTTACAATCATGTGTCAATCCCGTTTAAAATTCTCGAAGTCTGGAGCTCTTTTTCTTTGGCACAAGCGCGATACATTTCTTGTACGTAGCATCCCCCGAATATTCAAGGTTCCTTGCAATTCTTTTATTATACAGGAAAATTTAATATTTCGCATCTTCGGACATTCTCTCGAGGAAGTGCATTCGAGTGCAATGCAGTTATATACAAAGCTAAGTCACCTCCTTCATAGGAATCACAATATTTGGACCCTCAACTTGGTATGTGGCGTCAGAGAAATACATAAATTGTGCCCTTTTATACACCATAACAACGTCTTCTGAAAATATAGTGGAAGATAAAGAGCCGAAACACTGTTTTTCTACGCAGTGGTATATAGTTCTCGCTTGCAGTTATTAGTTTTCTTCTAAAACATGGTCATACCCCGTGATTCTGAACAAAGGCATTTTTGAGCGGAAAACCGTTTATGAGCGCAATTTTTTCATATAATGTAAAATCTCACTCTAACAATCAATATATCTGCAGATCACCCGAACGGCAGCCTTGCATTTTTTTTTCTATTAACGTTTTTGCTATCGTCACAACCGTTCCTTATTGGTTTTCTATGACAGTCTGAACTGTTCGATGCGATCGATAGAAGCACTTTAAAAGAAAGATTTTGCTACCTATCAGAATAATGGACCATTACCGTCAATATTTCTGTAACAGTGTCTTACAATTATCCAATTTTCATAATTTTTTCCCGAGAAAGCTGGACGTGGGGCATATTTTTAACACAACTGAAAACTTTCAACTTTTAATGTAAAATAAAAAGTTTTCTTGATTACAACGAATTTGATGGCACGTCTAGTTAGAAGAAGCTTCTATAGATGGCGCCAGCTGCCCAAGCGACATAAACCGACAGAGCGAAGGCACAGCGGAGAGAGCAACGCGCCAGGCGTCCAGGCGCACCATCGTGCGGCCGAACAATTTCGCGCAAATACACAGTTACAGACGCTCCGTAGCTCTAACCTTCAACACATTACTAAATAAAAATGTCGCCTATAGTCAGAACAACTCAAGAACGAAGCGGCAGATGTCCCTCAAAGGTAACCCTCCAGCCAATGGCGTCGACCGATTTCCATGACACCGCGGTTAATCCGATGAAGTCGTGGTTATTCCCTATTCATCTGTCGCCCCCTACGATTTCAAGCTACGCTGCACCAAGAGGATCGCTCTAGGGGGAGAATCGGTAGACGCCATTGGCTGGAGGGACTCCTTTGAGAGGAATTTGCCGCTTTGTTCCTGAGTTGCATCCAACCAAAGTATAGTATGCTGTTAGCAGCCATTTTCGCTATATATTCACGCATAAACCATAAATCTCCCTGCGCGCATTCTGTAACGCGCTCTTTCTTTCTTTCATTGCTGCCATTGTGGAAGTAACCATGGCGACCTTCCGCTTATTTCTCACTTTTTTGTTCCCCAGCTCAACACACTTCCATTTATTCCTATTTGGAAACGGCCTTGCACGTTCTAAACAATACGAGTGAGCTTTGTTCGCGCTTTTGCTCCATCATGTTTTCTGTACTTTTTTAGAAACGGGGAACTAGCAGCATTAAATTTCGTATTACATACTTTTTTTGTATGTGCGTGATTTGCAGAATTCTATTCGAAACTGTAAAAATTAACAAACTGCGATCACCATTGCCTTTCATCGCGTGGATTTGCTCCCACTTCAATTTCGTTATATTAGAACCCCTGACCCTGCAAAACGAGGCCCTGAAATCCGCAATTATTTCAGTGGTTTTTAGAACCGACTCCGACAAGCGGCAGCATCTGAGCGCGGGCGCCGCAGCTCCCAATGAGACACAGTAAATACGCTGTG
This sequence comes from Amblyomma americanum, assembly GCA_030143305.2. Taxonomy (NCBI): domain Eukaryota; kingdom Metazoa; phylum Arthropoda; class Arachnida; order Ixodida; family Ixodidae; genus Amblyomma; species Amblyomma americanum. The sequence goes on from JARKHS020007636.1 coordinate 52,839, forward strand.
TAGCCGAGATAGATAACGTACCCGGTTCAGGTTAATCTTGCGTAATCTTTAGCCGAATAATAGCCTGTCGGTAATGATCACAGATTTGGAGACTCGCGCCACTACGGCACTTTGCCCGTAGCTGGCGACTCCGCTCGCAGAGCCTGCCATAAACCAGTCGGCGTTACAAGCGAACGAGACGTGTTGGTTTTATTGACTCGTCGCTAATCGCTGGATTGAAGCGTGCTGCGCGAATACGAGAGAACAAGTAACACCTGTCTCGTACACATCTACCCGGAAGTGTAGCACAGACGCATAAACAAGAGCTGCTAGTACATTTTTATCACATGTGGGCTGCTTCGCAGTCGCATACTGAAAGAAGTAGGTGGTAGTAGCAACAGCAGCCGCCAGCGTTGTAGCCTCCACACTCCGCCAAGGGTGGTTCAGGGGTGTGGGATGTGTTCACCGAGGAGAGGCTAAAGCATACAGAAGCAAAGGTGCTCGAACGCATTAGAACGAGCAGCTCACCGCCGTTTCAACAGCACACCTCTATTTAAATACTGGGAGCAACCGACGCGCTTCTTGAAATGGGCGTGGCTTATTATGTCACTGAATGTGTTTAGGCACAATTTCTTGCCAGCTAGCTATATTAATTCAGCGCTGTGTGCTATTCAGTGGCCCGGGGGATCAATCCAAGCTAAAGTGCACTAAAACATTCTGTTATGAAAGGCCTGTTTTTTGTTTAAAAATGCTCTTGGCTTCAGAAGGTGGAGAGGGGGTGTATTTTAATCATGTTGACTCCCACCCTTTTGTTTGAATCACACTCTGAACGTCGTAAATAGGCAGTAAAACCGATGTGGTCGACTGCCTACAAGGACCTGAAGTGGAGTGGGCCTAAATAACTGACTCCCTGAAGACGCAAAACCGAAATGCGAAACCGATAGCAATTATCACGTCGTCCTATCCGTCCTTCGTGTTACGTTCGCGTTATTTTTCATTATGGTCCTCAAGACTCTGCTAAGCGCACTGAAGGCGTAGTACATGGTTGGTCCTTTGTTACACCGTTGTCTGGATTGGACCGAACGGCCAGGGTAGAAACCATGAAACCCAGGTGTGCGCCAGTAAAGCTTCTGTCACTGAATTTGTCTGAGTGAAGTTACCTGGATGAACTTACCTCAATGATTTTGTTTATGTTAACCACGGCCAGCCAAAGAGCCTTCTAATAAAATTTAGAGCGAGCACTGTCTCTCCGCAATTAAGGAGCACACATCATACCCCTGTCACACGGCATTCCTCGAATGCCTTTCCAGCAAAGGCCCCTTTTTTTCACCAAAGGAGCGAAAGCTGAAAAGAGCAGCGACGCAGATACACGGTGCAGCCCAAAGGGGAAACGGTCGTTGAGGCTTAGCACCCGATGCTGTGCTCGAGGCGGCTGAAGTGGGTATTTGAAAATTAAAATCTTTGTTATAGTGTTTAAAAAATAAATTCTGTTCATTCGCTGAGCTCACACAATATTTTTTTATTATGATTGCTTCCTTAAAATAACTGTAACAGCTACTCTCATCAGCCGCAGCAGGTTTTGTGCATTGCCTTGGTCACCCAGGGGCACTCGGTGTGTCTGCAACACATCACTGCCTTAAAATCTGGTCACAAAATATAAACGCCCGCACAAAAAGCAAAGTCAGACACAGCTTTTCTATTTTTTAAGGTGTTTTCAAAGATATGTTTGCTGCATCTATTTTTTTTTCATTGTTTTTACTTTTGACGTTGAACGGCACTGCGACCGCAGGTTCTCGAAGGCCGCGTCTTTGGGCTCCAATGGTCTCGGACGGGCGCCTTCGCCTCCAAGGCCCTTAGCGGTAAAAGCGCAACATTTGTGCCGTGTAGCTGCACTCCTTACGCCTTTGGATATAAGGACCTGGTTCTCAAAGGCCTTTGCGGTGCCCGTGTGACAGGGGTATCAATTGCATATCTGGAGGGTTTGTCTTGCCAAACGCACATCCTGCTGAATGTTCTGGACCGGATGTACGTGCTTGTGGCTTTAATCAAGAGATATCACCTCAGCGAATTCAGAAAAATATTCGAACTGAATCAAATACAAGGAGTGGGAAAGAGTTAAGTTTTACTATAGGATCCAACGCTGCGAATTTTCACTTTCTGAAAAGTCGGGAAATAATAAGGGATGGTTTGATGTGGTTTTATAGGGTTTAAAGTCCCAAAGCGAATCAGGCTATGGAGGGCACCGGAAATTTCGACCACCTGGGGTTCTTTAACGTGCACTAACTTCGCGCAGTGCGCGGGTCTGTATAGCATTTCACCTCCACCGATCGAACCCGCGTCTTTCGGGTCAGCAGCTGAGCAACATGAGCACTGATCCACCGAGGCGGCTTCGAAAGAGCAACGGAGACCAAGTAGAACGGCGTAAGCAAATTTTATTACAGGAAAGCAGACATACCACACAGCTGTTGCGAATTTCTCGTTCGACAGCTTTATCATGCATAGACTCGCGCTAAGAGGCACACAGCCAATTTATACGCGCGTCGCGGCACGCCGAGACGGGGTCATTTGACTTGTCGTAGACGATGCGCGTAGTGTCACGAATGGCAGGCAACTGGTAATTTACTCCGTTCAGAAAACTAGAGCCACGAACCTTGGAAAAGCGGATATCTATTTTGCATTGCAGCTATCTGCAAAAGCGGTGCGGGAACGCAGGAATGAGCCATGTTCCACAACACTAGCAAAAACTTTCATAAATTGTCGCCGAAAATTTTCCACTCATGTTTCGTGGCGGCAACCGCTTCGCGGTATTCCCCTACGTGTACATCGTGCAGTATGCAGGGGTATACGGCAATAGGTACGGGCAGTAGATACGGACACCTCAATGGAAAAAATGCACAAGCGAAAAATGTCTCCCCCCGCCAATTCCGCACCTCCACACAGCAATGATATGGCCATCGCGTAACACGTATGCTCACAACTGCTTAAAAACATGACTCCCGAATAAAAGATATCAAATTAATTAAGAGAAAACGAGAGCAAGACGGCAGTTCTGGGATATTTTCTGTGCGTTAGCTGAACGCTGCAGTAAAACCGCAAGCTGTGGAAAGCAAGTATTAAGTGCTGAGTCCAACTGCTACAGCAGCTTACCTCCTGCCTCAATAAAATATCCAGAGAGACCAAGCTCTGCGTATTTGTCTCCATAAAAGCAAGGCCACTGCAGCCATTTCTGTTTATTAATAAGTGCGCGCGCAGGGGCTATACGAAAAGGGGGGCAACAGCTACCTAGTCATAAAAGCAGAAACAAGAATGCATACAGTGGCAACGAGAAAAAATTACATAAAAGCGGCTCCGTTCGAGTACTCTCACCCCGAGTGGGCATTGCGTAGTTCAGAGGAACATAAACTGCGCTGCGCCGGCAGAACGACGGATCTGTTGTGCCGCACGCGAGGGGGAAAAGGAAAAAGAAAGTAGAAGTTCTTTTCGGAAGAGTTCCTGCTCTCGCACATCATGTCGATGGCGTCCAGCGCGGCCGCAGGTTTTCGCGCTGTCTTTCTTGTTTTCTTTCAGTTCAGGCAGTTTTGAGATCGAGTCAACAAACCGATGGCAAGCGGAATGAACTGCCGGCACCGAAGCGATGGGCGCTTCACGGAGGAGCGACAGGCATGCGCCGACTAAAGTGGCGCAACTATATACCTAACGTGAGTGAACGAAGCTGGAACCACATTTTTCGCATCTGTTGTACGGTGGGGGGGGGGGGGGGGGGGTAGTTGAGCAAGACATGCACGTAGTGTGGGTGACAGGCGGCCTAACAGAGTAATATGGCTGTACCGCGGCAAAGAAAACAGTGCACAGAAACACCTTCAGTGCCGAGATTAGGACACTGCAGCCGCTGCTAAACCACTCTTGAAAGCTTCTGTGCTCCCCACAAAAGTCGGATACAACTCAAGAACGAAGCAGAAAATAGCCTTTAAAGGAGCCCCTCCAGCCAATGGCGTCGACCGATTCTCACCCTAGACCGATCCCCTTGGACCTGCTAGCGTGAAATCGCAGGAGGCGACAGATGAATGGGAAATAACCAGGGCTTAATCGGATTAATGGCTGTGTAAAAAAAATCGGTCGACGCCATTGGCTGGAGTGCTTCCTTTGAGGGGCATCTGCCGTTTCGTTCTTGAGCTGTATCCGACTATAGTGCAGTGGGGGGCCTTTAAAGAAGACCCTGAAATAAATTTTGGTGGCCAGGTCACCGTGTGTGCTGTATAAAATTAGAAACCTTGTTCTCAAATGGCTCACATGGCAATTATATTACACCATTGTTCATTCACATCTTCACTATTGTTTACCAAGTTGGGGGTGTACAACAAAAACTAACCGCATGAGGTTGATAACGTTGCATAAAAAAGCCGTACGATATGTCGAAAATCATGCCTATAATTATCACACAGGTTTGTACTTATTAGAGCACTCTGTTCTAAAGATGGATCAAATATTTGAGTTGAAATTGCTTTGTCATATCTGTACCGAATACTGACTGTATCCATCTAAATGTTCTGAATTACATTCAAGTAGTAATGCTCCTTATAACTTAAGACACAACAACTACCGAATGCCACTTGTGCGAACGAACTATGGTACCCAAATGCTTGCCTATTTAATTCCCAGTATTCTTGATAAAAATACGCAGGCCGTGAAAATTATTCAGAAATATGGTTCCAAGAAATCTTCTAAAAAGGATGCTACATATTACCTGCTTTCTTGTTCTAGCGATTAATGGATTGTTGATAGGAATATTCATTGTTTCTGAGGTTTCGTTGACTGTGTAAATTTTCTTGCACTTTCCTCCCATTGTTTACTTTGTTTAAAAGTGCGTTCTCTTTGTAATAAGTGCATGAAGTTCTTGTTCCTTTTGCTGCCTATTCTAAGCTGTGCGACGGTTGCTTGGGCCCCGTCAGGCAGATCACATCTGCCTTTTGCCCCTGCACCCGAGACCTTGTTGTCTGAATAAAAGAAATCTATCTATCTATCTATCTATCTATCTATCTATCTATCTATCTATCTATCTATCTATCTATCTATCTATCTATCTATCTATCTATCTATCTATCTATCTATCTATCTATCTATCTATCTATCTATCTATCTATCTATCTATCTATCTATCTATCTATCTATCTATCTATCTATCTATCTATCTATCTATCTATCTATCTATCTATCTATCTATCTATCTATCTATCTATCTATCTATCTATCTATCTATCTATCTATCTATCTATCTATCTATCTATCTATCTATCTATCTATCTATCTATCTATCTATCTATCTATCTATCTATCTATCTATCTATCTATCTATCTATCTATCTATCTATCTATCTATCTATCTATCTATCTATCTATCTATCTATCTATCTATCTATCTATCTATCTATCTATCTATCTATCTATCTATCTATCTATCTATCTATCTATCTATCTATCTATCTATCTATCTATCTATCTATCTATCTATCTATCTATCTATCTATCTATCTATCTATCTATCTATCTATCTATCTATCTATCTATCTATCTATCTATCTATCTATCTATCATCTATCTATCTATCTATCTATATCTATCTATCTATCATCTATCTATCTATCTATCTATCTATCATCTATCTATCTATCTATCTATCTATCTATCTATCTATCTATCTATCTATCTATCTATCTATCTATCTATCTATCTATCTATCTATCTATCTATCTATCTATCTATCTATCTATCTATCTATCTATCTGTCTGTCTATCTGTCTGTCTACTGTCTATCTATCTATCTATCTTCTTCTATCTATCTATCTATCTATCTATCTATCTATCTATCTATCTATCTATCTATCTATCTATCTATCTATCTATCTATCTATCTATCTATCTATCTATCTATCTATCTATCTATCTATCTATCTATCTATCTATCTATCTATCTATCTATCTATAAATCTGTCTGTCTGTCTGTCTGTCTGTCCCTGTCTGTCTCTCTCTGTCTGTCTGTCTGTATTCGAATTAAATTTAAAAGCTCTGCGTGGACCCTGCAATTTACAATTGATTTTAAAAAAATGCTCCTCGCAACAGATCAGGGCGACATCTCACCGTGCATGTTAGCTGCCCTATACTGCCTCCGATGTAGTACGGGCAATATGGGAGAACCTTCTCGTTGGGGTGTCCAAGTGACGTCAGCAGGACTAGGCTGGGTGGGACGCAGACGCAGTGCCGACCTGTTTCTTTTTTTTTTCTGGCGTGTCGGCGTGTATGAGTTGAGTGGGATGAGAAGGAACATAATTTTAATCGTCGATGTCTTCGGTGTTAATGAAGCTTGCATGAAAAAAAATCGGGTGCAGTGGCGAGTGATGGAATACCAAATCCGTCTTGCGGCTTCCCTAACCTAAGTAAATGTTGTCTCACGGTCCCTTTAAGTATAGATGGGGCGCAATTGAAGAAGTTGGAGAGCAATGGTAGCGGCCTTTTTGCTTCAGTTGGAAGATGAATTTTTCCCACAACTCAAGGTGAATTTGTCAAATGTAAAGAATCACTAGCGTCCGTCTAATATACGAAGGTCCCTGACTCAAGTAATTGGTTCTAAAAGCTTAGAACATAAGCTCGGAGAAAATGGGTGCTTATAGGCGCACTGGAGGGACGCCGCAGAACGAGAAATTTGTTGTTTTAAATGCTACTTTCATATTTATAGCTATAAACAATAGCACGCGCAAAAACTATTTAAATGGATAGCCTTGGAGCGTTGCTGTGGTTTTTGCCTTTGCTTTCTTCTTTCAGCTAAATTCATTTAACGCTTTAGATTGCAAGTCCAAATGCCGAGTCTATCCCGCAACTATGCGGAAGCCAGCCAGATCTGACGCGACAACAAATGGGGGACTGGATTCGCAAAGCAAACCTTTATACTTGCTTTCCTTACTGGCAGGCATTGATCATTTCGATAACGCGCCTTTTTTGTGGCTCTTTTTGTGATCTTGAGCGAGCGCAGAATGTGGAAGGATGAGCGATGTAACATCGGTCACGTGGGAGTTTAAGCTTGTATCACTGTCATAACTTAGGTGAAAAACACGAATGGTGCTGGTGCCTGCGCTCTACATTTTTTTTTTGTTAGTCTTGTCGAAATGGTACAACGGTCTTAAAAAACCTGCATGCAGTTTCCAATGTGACAAAAAGAGAATAAGACGTGCGTGATTGGCGCAATTCCTTTCCTGGAGTAAATATAAGTTTTCATCGTCCTTCATACGAAAGCCAGAGGGCATGAGACAATTGGAAAGCAGCAGCCGTGGAATGACTTCCCACATGATCTCCAACGTGACACAAACCATGCATTTGAATAGGAGCTTGTTAGTTGCAACTGGCTTCGCTGGAATTCAACTGAATCAACACTCTTCTCAACAAGCACAAGATTAAGACGCCGCGGTGGCTCAGTGGTTATGGTGCTCGGCTGGTGACCCGATAGACCCGGGTTCGATCCCGATCGTGGCGGTCGCATTTCGATGCATGCGACATGCTAGAGACGCGTGTACTGTGCGATGTCGGTGCACGTTAAGGAACCTCAGGTTGATGAATTTATCCGGAGCCCCCCGCTACAGCGTCCCTAATAACCTGAGTCGCTTTGGGATTTTTAACGCCATAGACCACCACAACTGCAACAAACACAAGACGTCATCAGGATATTCTCAAATGGTCCAAACGTCCTGTGCCCATGACAAGACCAGGATAACGTTTAGGACTCATCCCAAAAATATCTTAAGATCACGAATCACTTTTATTTCCTTGTTTTCAGTAGCATTGTAACATGTACAGTCGGACTAGAATGAAACACGAAAAGCGCCTGCGAACGAAACAAAATAATTTATCTGTCTACATTCAGCTGCTCTATGCAACGGGCCTGATTCATATTTCTGGGTAAATTTAAAGTTTACCATAATACATATTCATAAACTGATTGTAAAGAAATATCCCGTGTCGATGTAGAAAAGCGCAGATTTTTGCGTGTTCACGTTTCGTTACGGCCTGACTGTACATAAAGCGAAAAAAAAACTGTCAACACACCCTGCGCGGCAAAATTATGCACGCTTGCGTGAGCTAGGTGACCACGAAAACTGCGAGAATAAGCAGTATCTCACGAAAATAAGAACTGAAAGCACGCCGCTCGCTAAACTTTTTAAAACTTGAACAACGCAGAACCGCAAAAGGTCTGTTACGCCGCCTCGATATCCCCCGGCGCTGCTGTTTTAACGCTGACTGTTGCAGAACGTTGGTGGACTGGGAGAGTGCTGGCTATGCTGGCAGTGCAAGCCAGCCAAATCGAGCCAGGCCAAATGTCCAAGTCAGTTTTGCCGAGCACGAAACTTGTTCGCCGCGCGGCTCACTGCAGTTCATTTTCGTTCAAATTACTGTTTTAACAACTACATTGTGCGTATTTGCTTTTATTACGTCGACAAACCCTTTCCTAAGGCCTTTGAGACCCCAGAAACTAGCGGAGGACAAATTATGCGGCGGTTTCCTTTTTCATTCACATCCCGCTTTTGCGCGTTTCCGCCATAACAGCTAAGCGGAGCGCAGGTTTCACAGCTCCCGACATTTGCGCTCACACGAATGTACTGAGCTCACTGGTGAGGTACGTTGTTCTCTAGTTGTTAACTAATCCGGAACCCTCGAAGAAACCGCGTCGAATGCGCCATAGATTTCTCGATTTGGCGAACTCGTCGCTGCTGCATCCCGGCGCAGTTGACTACTCATCCAATGGCGTGCGACATTTAATGGTCCCAGATTCAGTGAAGACTGCCGTGTATCGACGACATAAGAGCTGTCTGGCACCGAGGACGGTGCATTGTCGTTCCGCAGGCGACTGCAAATTGGGTCGATTGAAGATGACTCCTTCCAGGCAGCGATGGCTTCTTTTAGTGCAAGTTATGCACTGTTGCTGTCGTTTTGTTTTACTTGATGAACCTGGAGTGGTTCTTGATGAATAGCCCTTTGCCATTTTGAATGTCAGGTGACTTTATCTAGCGCCTAACAACCAATTCAGATGCCGGGAAAGCATTTCTTTTTTGTGTATCCTGCCTGTTATTTTATGCCTCAGGCTCAATTCTAAGAGTATAAAGGTAAGCGTGAAACGATTTTTCTTTAGTCTCGTGTTTCATTTTTCTTTGCAGACGTGGAATCGAACTGCTTCGCAGTGAATGCACAAAAAGAAGTACAGCCCAATGAATCGACGACGACAGTGGTGTTATCCCCGTCAGCACCACAGGCACCCCTCTTATTAGCAAATAGCAAAGGGTCGGGCGGCTCCAGCTTTTCTAAAAGAAATTTGTTCCCAGTCGCCCTGAGGTATGCTCAGCAAGTTCCATAGCCTTCTGAAAGGCTGTTTCAGCTTTGTTCAGCAAGCATCAGGGATCGTGCAAGTAGTCCCGCTAGCGCTATAGCACTCAGGGCGTTTAGAGTTTCTTACATGCATATTTTTGTTGCTCATCGGAAAGCGAGCGCAGGCAGAAGAGTTGTCACCTGCTGTACAATGGCACCTAATTAACAAGACCCAGGACTCAGAAGCAGATGTTAAGTATAATGGTAAGGTCATTTCATATAGCTCGTATGACAGGTCATCGTTGCATATGCTTAATTCCTCCCTGTGCCATTAACACGGTTAACCACCAGTGCAGCTTTGAATCGGATGTTCCTCAGCTGCCTGAACCTTTGTTGGTAAATAACTCTCACAAATTGCAAAAATCCATAAAAATAATGGCGAGAAATTCTAGTCGTCCCCGCCAGGAAGGGGTCGGAAGTAACTTTTGTGCTCCTTTCTGTTGATTTGAATGAATCTTGAGTTCATCAATATACCGGGTAATTTTTTAACGTTTGTTTTTACTTTAAAAAGCACGTCGGTTCGGTCTGTGCAGGTGGTTTGTACAAGACGGACAATATATACGTCATAGAGCTCAATAAATAGACCATTAATTAACCAATATTTAATGAACTTTGTTATTTTAGAGGCCAGGATTATAGTGCGACATTGATGCCCATAAACATCGAAGTTCACCCCGCTTTTGAGTTTTTTTTAACTGACAGTTCAATTCGAAGTACCGAATGTCCAAAAATATGCATTTGAAAGCTCGTTGAGTTGGCTTTTCCGCGTTGAAGATTTATAAATTGGTGTCGCTGCACGCAGCACGGTCGCTGAAATCACGTTCGCAACTTTGTCATGCATTTTGGAAACGGCGTCTGTATTTGCTGCACAGGAAATGTGAGCAACACTATTTTTTAGATGTGGAACACGGGAAAGCCAGCTCTGTGAGCTTGCAAATGCGTATTTTTGGCGTTCGATGTATGCAACCATTTTGCCGTTTAAGAAAATTTTAAAACTTACTTTAAAACGTTTAAAAACACTTAAAATAAAATATAAGGAAGTTGATTAGTTCAATATTTTGATTAATCGTCCAACTACTGAGTTCCACTGCGTACGTAATGTCCACCTTGCTGCGCAATCCACCTGCATAGAGCGCACCGACGTATATTTGGAAAATAAAAATCTGTAAGCATTAAAAAAATCACACGGTACAAGCGCTCTAGGAGGTGTCTGAATAAATTGCAAGATACTGTCGGGGCAAAAGCCTTTGGAGAAAGGATATGCGATATGGACACATAGGTTGCATGCTTGGTAATGATCTCTTCCTCTCAGCCTCACACTTTAAAGTAAATCACGTAAGTTCTACTTTCACCTCCACAAGTATGGTTTCGAGCCACACTTCACACAGGTCTTGGAAACTCCATCGATGGCCTCGCATCTGGCAGTCTTGATGCCGTAGGTGCATAAGATGGTTCTCACACAGCCTCCGCCCTCAGCGTTTGACCACGTTCCTACGTGGCACACGCAGTAATACAGAACGTACTACGTTCGCCGCTATGGACGAGGGTGGCGCTGGTGAGCACTATCAAGATTCGCTTACACGCAAAATATAAACACAAGCGAAAGTAGCAGATTGGACAGCTCTCGCCGTGGTTCAGTTGGTATAGCACCGGACTCGAAATTTGGACGTCGTGGGTTCTGATCCCACCGGCGGCATCTGGTTGTTTCTTCTACTTTCATTAATCTCCAATTGATAAAAGAATTACAAAAAATTAAAATGGCAACCCCTATGCTTCCTGGTTTTGGTGACGGCTGGCTTCCGTCGTGCATGTAATAACGAGTATCTGGGTCATAACGAGGGCCTTACATCTGTTTTTTACACGTGTTCATCCTAGTTGCTTCCCTTTTATCCGGTGACGTTGACCGCTTCTGTTTCATCGCGATTGCGCAGGGTTTTTATTTTCCTGTCTCCCCGCCCCGCCCCCCCCCCCTTTTACCTCCTCCCCTTTTCGCATATATTCTTCTGTGCGAAGGAAAAAAAAACTGTTGTTAGTCAGCCTCGTGTGGTGTTTCCTTGCTATGTGCTCTGATTTAAGTGCATTATGAATCAACTAGCTCAGATCCAGATTATCCAACTACCGCCATAAAGCACAGTAACCGCAATGATTTTTTTTAAGGTCCTAATAACTAAAGAATATTTGAGCTAGCTGAGAGCGACCGGCCGTTATAGTACTTTCGTTTGATACTTTAGCTGGCTTGAGTATTTTTTTTTCTCTTATGAGTTGGTTCATGTTAGATATTGCAGGCTACGTAAACATGACGCATCTGTATGATAAACAAGGCCACTTTTATTAAAGTTCATTCGCGGAAAATACTAAGTCAGTTAGCTTGTCAAATTTCTCGCTCAACAAAAAAAGGGGGGGAGAGTACGGCATCTCTTTAATCTGTCCTTGTAACGAGCAGAGCTTGTCCAGTCCAAGGTTGCTGCGCATGTTGTACCAAAGGAGGCGTCCATCCCGCTGCTCGGAAGGAAGTCCCTCAGCGTTGAAGGAGCGCTCACGCTATGCGTTTATTTCCGCAGGCTGTTCCTGCTCAGGCAGCCCATATTGTGGAAACTGAGGCAGACAGCAGCAGCAGCGTCAGTTTGCGATGGCGCAACGCGGCGCGCAGCCGCCAGGAAGATGACGCGAGCATCTCTGGAGCGACTGAGGCATGCGGCGCCCACCACCAGCTGGTCTCGTGCGGCCTTCGGAGAGAAGGGTGCGAGCTTTGTTTCTCTAAGCCTCCGCACACCGTTCCTCCAGTCGTTTCGAGGAGCGCGCGACCAGGGAACGGGACCTGGCGAGCCCAGTTTCCAATAAACGCGGGGATGCTCTGGCATAGGAGCTGAGCGGAGGTGCCAAGTGATGGTGCGCAGCGCCAGGCGCATAAAAACTGAGCCGACATAGCCTTCGCAAATGCCAGGCAGTTTTCCCTTCCACACAGATTGAAGTCCAGAGTTGCTTTCTTTTTGTTCTTATTGGAAGTGAGCAGGGATACGAGCTGCATATGCGTAGCTATTAGACAACAATTATGTTTCAAGTGCTAGGGCAGCATGCAAGTGTGTCACGAACAGTCATATGCAATATGAAAGCAAACAAACATCTTTCACAAAAGTGCGAATTTTTTGCTGATTTCTTCACTATAGATGCCAATGGCTTTTTCACATTATACGCCTAGGGAAGAACTATTTATAAAACAGAGAAGAAAACTGTGCACGTCCGAGATAATTATGTAGTAATCAATAATTGCATGTTCATGCTTTGTTCCCTCTCATACTGCCCACGACTGTGCGTGGTGCTTTCGCTCTAGTGACGATGGGCATGTCAAAACAGGTGACGAGAGGGAATGAGGCGAATGAAAACAACAACTTGGGCTGTGGGAGGTAGAGTATCATAAGAGTTGTTTTCTTGCAGATGAACATTTTCGGGCAAGCATGACATCCGCGTGAGTTGGCGCTCCTGCACGAAGCGACACGACACAGTCGCTTATGACCAGCTGTAGAAATTAGGTAACTCTTTCCAAAGAGAAGAGGCATAAGGTTGACTCTTCAAGGAAGAAAAGCACATTTTATCCTGCGCATCCTTCTGTCCGGAATAACAATGCCTGCGACGAGGTTAGATCTAATCTTAAAGTCTGCTTGCTGCCATTGCGAAAATGAAGTGTCGATGTGCAGGTTTCGAGCCTTCCGTCTAATATTCTCGAACGTTAAGCAAAAGTCTGTCTTCCTCCTGATTTCCCGATAATATATACGGTGCTACGTTTTATATAGATTCGTTTGTCCAGAACGTGCAGGGCCGTTTACCATTAAAAACTCAAAATTCTGGTCGCGTACAAATGTTTGAAAAAAAAAGGCAGTAAGTCTTTGCTTTATTTCGATGTTGTTTCTTTGCTGCCGTCCTCAGCGCTTCTCCTTAACGTAATTAACTGTTGCGAAGAAGTGTCAACGACCAAACTCATTCTAGTTACTGCAACAAATCAGTAAACTGGGCACCTATCCGTAAATAATAAAGTTTTTCTTATACACAAGCTGGGTGTTCCCACCATAGAAAATGCCTCATAGAGAAGTAAACTGAACTTTGCATAGCGTTCCTTCCTTCAAAATTTCGAGTAGTGTAGAAATTTAGAAAATAAAATCTCAGTAACCGATTTATCACCGTGCGCAATGCACCGCTACTTACAAGACTCACGCCGGCGCCTGACCCCGGCAACAAGGCTCCAAGGTGTCAAGAAATCTTGAAACACCAAGATCTATGGCCAAGGATTCCGACAAGCCTGATATTTATGCGCCAAACAGGGCTCAAGCAGTCATGCTGCGTCTGTTTCATCTGTACGTCCTTGCATACTTATTTTGTTGTACGCTTCAACAACACTGTTTTCCTCCACCTGGCTCTTTCGAACGATCGTTCAGGCTTTCGCCTTGAATCCACCCCTGAACACGCATTTATTACTGCTTCCAAAGGAAACAAATACGAAGGATGTTGAATAAAATGCTCTCTCCTGGGCTATAACTTTCGTAAGTGGTAAATTTTGAAGAAGTTTCATTCATATCATTGTTTCCAATGGTCCCGTTCCGAGGACCACACCCCTTTCTGATATATTCCCCACCAGCGGCAATGCACTGGCAACCGATGCACTATAGTTTGTGAATGCCGTCTTAGAGGAATGAGGGAGGCTACTGACGACGCAAGCAATGCGCGGCACCTTGCAGCCCGGACCTCGCGCCACCGGGACTGGCGCAGTTTCTCAAGATGAATAAACATCTGAAGGGTACGTGCTTTGCGTCCGATAAATAGGTCAACAGTCCAGTGAGTCTTTGGCGTCGTCAAATAGCCACCATCATTCTTCTGCGACGGCAGAAAGAGATGACCAGGACACAGGATGCGGAGTTGTACAGTGGAAGCTGTATCAAATCATGTGCTCTTGGGAAAGAAGCACATTATTTGCTGACATTGCTTGACAGCTGGATGCAGCAGCAATTGACCGACTACGGTGTTGTTCCTCATAAGAGCTTGCATTTGTTGTGCAGAGTTTTCCAGAAAAAACCTATTTGCGGTACTCAGTCAAGCGCCATCATTATGTATTTCATCGTGAAACAACGCAAAGTTAATCGTAGCAGTTTAGAGTGAGTATATATTGTTGCCACTTCATCACTCACGATTTGTCGCCGCTATGGGTCAACCAGTACTGTTGGCCAGCGTTAACAGCAAGGATTGGCTCGTGAATTCAGTCTGTATTCGATTGTTTGCTCTACACACGTTCTTCACCATATAATGCTTTGGCTTTTCAACGTGTAACATTTAGTCAGAAATTTAGTCACAAATAAATAAGACTATCAACCTATTCGCAGACTAGGAACTTGTGCCATCGACTGTAAAAGATTTTTTTCGGGAAATACAACTGAAAGCGTATACCAGAAACAGGAAGCAACGTATTTGTACTCTTTATTAGCAATCTTTGATTTCGATTGATTGGTTCGTAAATGTAGCCAGCTACCTGCACTACATGGGACAAGATTTGTTTCTAGCTGAGAGCAACTGAGACGCCCGCCGAGTAATACTGACGGGGTTACCAGTAAGCAAGAATCCTTGCTTTGAAAACTTCCTAGTAGACCTTTTTCCTCAAAGATATTTCGTTTAAAGAGAGCATTTCGTTTCCTAATTGAAACAAATGTATCATCATGCGATGCCAGTTAATATAAACTATTAACATCACCTCATCTTTTGTACTATAGCTTTGCTGCCATTATTACTTGAAATTAAGACATAACTATCTATTGTGTTGGCTCAGCTATCGCTCCCGACTCTGCCTTTAAGTGCTTATATAAGAAAGAAATACATCAGCAACTATATGTAAGTGTTTTCAAAATCATGCAGGCAAATCAACCCCTCCAGTGGTCGTAACTAGTCGAAATAGCCAAGTTTTGTCGTTCCACAGCGGCGAGAGTAATGGCGTTTTCAAAATTCTAAACACTACATGATATGGCTATTATTAATGGCCGGCTACAAATCTCTAATTGCAATCAGGTGTCTATTGGTAATAGTTAAAAAGCTAACTATTAGAATTTAGTTAATCCCTTACCTAGTTAAGATTATTCGCCTGTTTTTTGACGTCCGCCAACGCTGACATTACTATGCCGAAAAATGCTTCTGTTTACCTCAATAACCCCATTTTAAAATACGAGTGCTCACCTTCCCTGAGACACCTGGTATGTATATATATATATATATATATATATATATATATATATATATATATATACCAGACGCGATATTCGGAGGTCGTGGGTTCGGATCCCACCGGCGGCATGGTTGTTTTTTCTGCGGCTTTATAAGTAATTTTCTTTAAGCGATTTATTAATCTAAGTACTATAATATCCCGCTGATAAGCACAACACATAAAAAAAAACATTCCCCTATGCACCATGGTTTCGGTGACTGTTAGCTCCCTTCATATATATATATATATATATATATATATATATATATATATATATATATATATATATATATATATATATATATATATATATATATATTCATAGCTCGATCGTAATTCATGTGAATCAGTCCCATTAATAAAGTTCAGAATAATTAGCGTAGCGTCAATTATTTTACCTGGTGAGTTTTCTTTATTCTATAAACTGTGACAGAGAACTACGCTTTTGCACAGCTAGCACCCCAGGACAGCGTCCCCTTTAACGAACCTGTGGCGAACCCTGCAGGACTGCTATGGGGTTAAGTTGTTGGGCATACCTGCCACACTCCTCTTTTTATTGCCTTGGCCGGAACGGCAGCCCACGCAAGGAAACAAGCGAACAGTTAACTGTACAATAAACAGCTCAATAAAGCTCTGTAATTTTTCGCTTTCCCCGGAATTCTGTATATTTGCTCTGGTTGTAAAACTTGACCTTTAGCTTCCTTCCTCCCCTCTCAGATGTTATTGCGCTCTTCGGTAGCTCGTCATATGGTCAAGCTATAGCAGTGAGATTCAATTTTAATGTCCAAGGCCATTGCCAGTGAGTTACAGGGAACTTACGCGGCAGTGACCAAAACTTTTTACGGACTGAAGCTGTCCTTTTCGAAAGAACGTAAAAGAAATATAAATAAACAGCAAACCGTGTTCCCGGATACGTCCAGAGTTCGTCGCTCGCATTCGCACCTATATATTGAATGTGATGCGCAAGGCCATCTTTCTCCCAACACTCGTATTTTTTCTTTACTTTCTGTCTCGCTCGCCCTCTATTACCGCTTCTCGTCCATTCATCTCCGGTGTATATTGGCAACCGAATCGTCTTGCTTCTGGGTTATTGGTGATTTCAAGTCGCGGCCGTTGCCAGCGGGCTCCGTTTCGTAGGGGCCAGCAGTTGTTGCGCTGAGCCGCCGTTGGGAAAGCGGCCAGCTGCGCGCAGGCAATCGCCGCGCGCAGGCATTGCTGTTAAGCTGCGAAACCATCGACCCCGGTCCCGCCATGCGTCGACCAGATGTGGGTGTCGGCATTTTTGCCGCAAACGACCGCCGGTGCGGTGGTGCGGTGTCAGGCTTATTCCCGTGATGAGCAATGTTCTAGCCGGCTGCTTCTGGAATTGCGCGCCGTCGGGAACCGGAGAGTGGGTGGCTCCCAGCAATGGAGGGCAAACCATGATGTCAACAGTGGGGCTGATCCTTGCACGGGGACTCAAAATCCGAAGCATGGCGTATTTTACAACCACTGATGGCGTCAAAGAGGCGGGGATGTGTCGTCTCGTTCGTCGATGTCCAATGCGAGAACAAACAAAAAGAAAAAAAACGTAAATGAAGGCCAACATGAAACCTAAGACGGAAGCTTGTAAGCAGCGTTTGAGTGACTGATTTCCTCGAACTGTTCAATCACAGTGAATAAATACTTGTGGAGGGGCAAGTTGCTTTGTTTTGTTTCGTGTAAGGGTCACCACGAAGTAAGCCGTAAGAGAAGGGTGCTAATATTTCGAACCTCCTGCTAGCGTCTAGAAACAATTTTTGAATTTTATTGCAGGGCTGCGTGTGAAACAGCACCGTTTCAAGATTGGCTGTTCAGAGTTTTGCGTAAACTTCGTTTATTACATCTTACAATGATTCCATTCCAAGAATGAGAAGACTCATAGAGTAAGGCTCTCGTCCGATTAATGCACAGCAAGAGTTTCGTTTCGTAGAACTTGCCGGGCTGGCTGGTACATTGTAGATGCGAAGAAAGAACTGCGCGCAAATGAGACGCGGATGGCGAAAAGGCGAAGCCGCCCACAAACGCAGGAACAGAAACACAATCCGCGTTTGTGTGCGTCTTTGCCGCTTCTCTGTCCGTGTCTCGTTCGCGCAGTTGTTTCTTCGCTTCGTTTTATAACACAAACATAGCACTAGTAAAATTTTATTTGTATAAAATTATCACGCAGTTATGACGCACGTACACAAATGTACACGTCAGGATATAGTCTGCCTTTTCATGGCGATGTATTCGAATCACTGGCTTTTTTGGAAGCAGTAGCGTCATTACTGCTTCTCCCTTCCTCACTTCTGTTCAGTATTTGTGTGAAAGGAGGCAACAGTTCATCTGAATCTGGATAAGCATTGGGAAATCTTTTTTTTTGTGGCATTTATTGGCAGGAGAAATTTATTCGAGTGATCATTTGGCAAAAAGGTAATAATAGAGGAAGTAGAAGGAAACGCATACACAGGTGACCGGTGACTTCATACGCACAGCCTTCGCATGTCGCTTACAGTGCTGCACCAACTAAGCCACGACGTCGGCACATCTCGCCTCCTGCTTTGAAAGTTATGCATAGTACTTGTAGTCTAGCCTCGAGAATGTTCACCAGCGCCATACCCAACCATAGCGGCGGACGCGGTGCGTCCTGCTATACCGCAAGTCCAACGCAGATTGTTGTCAATCGGGGAGAATGGCAGATTTGCGACAAGTTTTTATGCTAAGCATGACATCATTATTGGCAGGACCGAGACCCTCGCTTTTCTATTAAACAGACAAAAATAAGGCCATGAGGGGCTCATAAGGATGCACAGAGTGTTTAATATGAAGCTTTCACGGTTTTTTTGCCGAAACAATGCAAGCAAAAGAACGCTATTTTTGCACTTAGGTTATGCGGCATTATTGGCAGAAAGTGAGCGGAAAGCTGTCGGCGTCCATTCCTTAATTAACTACATTGAATTAACAAAATTTTTAAAGGGGCAGCTTTATTCCTATAACATTCAATTTGGCGTAATTATCTTAGCACGATCGCGTTGAGAAGAATTCGCATCCAAATACGGAGAATAAATCGGGAAAAAACTCCACGCCGAATAGGCGCAACGGTTTCTTATATTGTTTCGTATGCCAACGACGTAGACCAACAGGTAAGACTGACATCTGGTTCTTTCTTATTTGTACAATTGGTTGAGATTAGATGTAGTTTACAGAAAGTAGAAGACAGCCGCATGCTGCCGATGGTATACGAACCCATGACTTCTGCACGTCGCGCGCAGTGCTGTATACGAAGCTGCTGTCTTGCGTTCAACTTCCGAAGGCAAGTTGGTTCCTTGTAGTCTAACCATGAGGCAGTTCACCAGTGTTCATCAATAGATATCATGCATTGATACCTATTCTATTGGTACCATGATTGGGCATTGATCGAGGTGCATGGTAGCAGTCGAATGAAGGTAGATATTATGCTATATAAGAAATTTTCTCAAGCTTACTGTTCTAAGACGTAAGACGTTAATCTTTCAGACTGCTGGGTTGAGACCTCTGACGAAGGCAATCTAAGACCATTTTAAAATATCAAAAATTATTCCTCTCGCATTTAGCATTCTTCTTTTGCTGTTCAATGTGTGTTCCTCGAAAACATTCTCCCAAATGGCCAGCCAGATAATGACAATGGGGACGAAGAGGTTTGAGGGCTCAATCACTCGAATGTCTTAACGTTGTTTTCCAACGCGCAAAGTTTTACATGATCCGAAGTTTCAATAGAAAGACCATACTCGTTAGGAGGTATCATTCCTGTTTCATTAAGGTAGGCTAGCGGGAAATGGCTGCTGAGCACTCATTGTTTGAAAACGTATATACCACATTTTTCCCGCGTATAAGTAATCTTAATCACTGTTTTCCTCTAAAACAATGTCTCACAAAATTTTATGTTTTTAAAAAAATGTGCCTTTTCGGCTAACTATTTTTGAGTTCACTGGTACAATAGCTGACGACATCATCATAATCAACAACAACATCATCATCAGCAGCAGCAGCAGCAGCTCCAATCAACCCTGTCCTTTGCCAACTGCGGCCATCGTATCCCCGCAAACTTCTTAACCTCATCCGAGCACATAACTTTCTGCCACCCCCTGCTACGCTTGCCTTCCCTTGATATCCACTTCGTTACCCTTAAGGACCAGTGGTTATTTTACCTTCGCATTACATGCCCTGCCTAAGCCCGTTTCTTCCTCTTGATTTTGACCAGGATGTCATTAACCCGCGTTTGTTCCCTCACCCACTCTGCCCGCTTCCGGTCTCTTAACGTTCTGAAGTCTGGATTGCGAAGAATTCGGGATAACAGTTAATGGAGAATACCTGAGTCTGTGATTCGCCGATGACTCCGCTTTGCTAAGTCACACAGGAGATGAGCTGCAAATCATGATCAATGAGTTAGACAGGCAGAGCAGAACGGTCGGTCTTAAAATTAACATGCACGAAACCAAAGTAATGTTCCAACAGTATCGCAAGGGAACAGCAGTTCACAGTTTGTAGCGAGGTGCTGGAAGTGGTAAGGGTATACGTCTACTTAGGACAGGTAGAGACCACTGATCCGGATCGTTAGAGGGAGATAACTAGAATAAGAATGGGCTGGAGCGCACATGGCAGGTTCCCATTAATGGCAATTTACCAGTACCCCTCAAGGCAAAAGTATACAACAGCTGCATTTTACCGGTACTCACCTACGGGGCAGAAACGTGGAGCTTAAGTTAAGGACAACGCAGCGATCTATGGAAAGAAAAATGATCGGTGTATCGTTAAGCTTACAACGCTTGAGCACAAATCATCGCACTATATCACGGGGAGGACGTGTGCGGACACGATAGAATTTTCCCAGCATCTAATCCAAGGTTAATGTTTTTTCCTTCTGAGATGTATGTGCTCCTGCTCTACAAAAAGTTAAAAGCGTGATTTTTTTTTGGCATTACATCACAATTCGGAAGCAAGCGGATTAACATGTGCACTTTATTATCCGACGCTATTGGAAAAGGAAACTCAGGAGGAACAACTCGGGCCACGAGATCACTGTTGATAGAATGTCTTGTCGCGAAAATTGAAGATATTTGCCTGCTACTTGAGCTTGCTCCTTACGCAAACCATTTTCTTCGTTAAAGATAATTCTGGTGGTCTGCGAAGGCCAATACCTTTCACTCGAGAGTTTTGACTGAACAAATATTGTTATGAAGACTACTTCGTGAGACAGAAAAATGTCTGGGACGAAAACTCTTACGCAAGCCTCTGCGGATTATTTTTCCTTAGATATGACGGCCTAGTCGTGGTATTTTTTACTCTAAACGCCTACACCTTATCATCCGAACGGCTTGGGTTGTCATCCTTTACTGCTTCAGGCGGCGATAAAGGGGGGAGGGGGCGATAATTGAAAAACGTTTCTTTGCTAGAACCCGCTCGGAGTTTCACTCTAGTTGCCCTTTTTACACAGTGTGTTCACTTGAGTCGCTTCGTGGGAAGTCCGCAGAGCAGTTTGTTCTTCAAAAAGATTCGCCCCCTTGTGGAGGCATCAACAAACAGGAGAGGATCTATTTGCACCCTCTAAATTCTGTATAAGCGGAATTTCTTTCTGAGAAGAACTTAATTTGAGCTCATACACATCGAGCTGTGCGAACGATTCTCCGGACTTTTTGTCGAGGTTTTGTTTCCCTCGTGCGCTCAGTTTTCGTGAGCGGCGGGTCAAAAGACAACCCCCTCACCACTTCCCTCAATCCCTAAGGCCTCTATTATTTTTGTTTTTGCATTCGTACGCAATATGTGTTTAGAAAGCAGCGAGCAAATAGGTCAGTCTTACTCCACTTTCTGCGCCGCGTACGACTTAAGCGTTCGGCCGGCGGCGGGAGAGATGGAAAGCAGAATTGGAACTATGAAATCATTTTCCGCGCGTAGCTGGGTGTACCTTAAGGAAGAAAAAAAAGATAAATTTACATGACGGTACAAACACACTCTTGAGAACCAAGCAAAACCCTCGCGGCAGAGCTCCAATAGAGTAAGACGAAAACTTGCAGCCCGCGGAGCGCTCTGGGACGGGGGCAGAAAGGCTGCATAAATCGCATTGCTGCTCATGCATAACGCATGCGTTCAGCGTTCTGAACATAGCATCTTCAGCGCGCTGGCCCGCGGAAGACCCCCAACGGGAGCAGTAAAAAGATTGCCCGGCAGCGCGGCGGGGGGGGGGGGGGGGGGGGGGGGCGTCTGGCTTCCGGCCTCACCGCACGCTCAGAGCGGCGTAATTTAGTGCTTCACATCCGAATACGCGCACGCCATGGCCGCAGCGCAGGGATCCTCGTGCCCGCACGCGTGCGCCATGACGCCCAACTATTACCGCCGCAAAAGGGGGGGAGCGAGCGTGGGCGGGCTTGCTCAGTGGTTAAGAGCTCTCGCTACACGCGAGATTCGTTACCACAAGCAGAAAACAGCAATGTATAA